>JACJUY010003691.1:33436-75625 GCA_014220935.1 Platorchestia sp. MABIK | reverse complement strand
GTGTGACGTCCTGCATGTGTGACGTCCTGCATGTGTGGCGTCCTGCATGTGTGGTGTCCTGCATGTGTGGCGTCCTGCATGTGTGGCGTCCTGCATGTGTGACGTCCTGCATGTGTGAGACTGCTAGTATGAGAAGTGTGAAGTGCTGTACACAAAATCACCTAACATTGTTTTGAATTAACTTCTTAGTTTTTCTTAATAGCTAAAAGTGTTTCATGAACTGTTTCCAAGCCAATGAATTATCGATGGGAGAATATAACGAGAACACAGCCCAAAATGTGCATGGTTTTCAATCTTTTTTTGTAATTTCGAATTAGTAACCACGAAATATTACATACAAGGAGGATATCTACCGATTACTGACCATTCGCGTACGAGTTCTTGCTACTCAGGTAACCCAAGCTCTGTAACCTACGAACGAGATGAAACAAAACCTAAGTTTAGCAACTGAAAAGTCAATGTATTGAAAGTCTCTTGTCGTGAATCTATTTAAAATTAAACGATTTTTTTTACAAAGACTTTTTTTTGTGTTGCACATGGTAGGGTTTTCCCCCGTTGTAATTGAGCTCATTTCAATAATGATGCTGTGTGAGAATGAAAGTAACGCCCGGACGCGAGCCCCAGGAGTACATTCCGTGAGACGGACCTCGTCTCGTGTGAAGAATTCCGCTCATCCCCTCGGATTCAGAGATGCTGAAGCATCAGTCGCCGGTTGGCTGTGGTCAGAGGCGGGTGTAAGCGCAGCGCTGCGCGTGTTGTGGGCAGCAGAGTGGAAGGGTATTTCCCGAAGGAGTGCGTGCCTTGTTGCTGAAAACTCGCTGAAATTTGACTGTTGTTGTGGTACTTTTGTAATTGAAAAGACGTTGAAGTACTGAAAATATTCAATGGTATTTACTTGCGATATATGTAGATTTGAGGTGTTAAATATTTTTATAGAACTATTTATTTACAGACGTTGACTCCACCAAGCGTTTAATTGGCGACACACATTTACGGATGACACCGTCGTAATGAGAAAATTTCTGATATCACATTTAATGAACACTATTTTCTTCAACTGCAGTTTATTGTGATTTTTGCCAAAAAATGTTCGAAGACGTCATATTGAAATGCACTGACTGTGAAGGGTGACGTCGCATCGAAATGTATGGACAAACAGATCATGTGAAAATCTCTAAAAAAGTTTATGAGAACACTTGGAAAATGACATGAGTTCGTACCTTGTGAAAATAGCAGAATTCAACTACGGGCCGATATTCGTAAGAGATTCTACATCTTATTCGTAAAATTTCTTCAGGAAATGTGCGTAGACCAGATTTATTTAAGAGCATGTATATAAGAGTGGGTTGATCGTATTCAAAAATATCCTTCTCAAATTGCTGAGTGCCAACGTATGTCACAGTCAACAGAAGGATTAATTTCGGAAGAGAGTTGATATAAAAAGAAAAAAATTCCAGTTTGCTTCTTGCAAAAGAATGAACGGAATGCATAATAAGCGATTGGATTTTAAATATTTCTTCATATATCAAAAATTTACCAGTTTGCCCTGAGCAATTCATGCGCGCCGAGGCAGGCAGGAGGTGTGATCAAATGAGGAGGTCAAAACGACGAGCCAGGCTGGCGGCGTGCGACCTTTTTTCCCTCTTCCGAGCAATGTCCTCGGATTGCTGTCTGCGCGGGTCAAGAAAAAATTTTTCGCGACTACTGTATGAAATTCTTGGATACATGAATAATGTTTTAAAAATATTAAATTTGCATTTCAAGCCCGATAAATGTAGGCTTCACAGCATCCTTCTTCAAAAAATGAAAGTCTCCGAGTAACCTCCACTTAGCTCGTGAATGCTAAAAACAGAAACATTGAATATTTCATTGAATTATTCGATAGGTTGGGCAACATTATTGAAGAACTGAATTTTTAAAAAATAACGCTTTCGCAGCGGTAAAGCAGGAAGCTTATTTTTTTAAAAGATTTTTGTATTTTTTGTGATGTGTTTCACAGAGTAGCCGAGTTGAAGTGCCAGTACTAGAAAAGACTGAAGTAATTTCCGAAGAAAAAATAAGAAAAAATCTTGCAGCAAAGTCTAAATTAAAAGAAGTTAGATGAAAAGTTTTCAGAAAAACATGCCCGTCTCAAACCGGCTAAATCCCCTCAGGGGGCATAGGAGAGGCAATGGATTTAGGTTAGTTAAGTATGTCTATTTTGTGCTATGGGACGGACACCCCTAGAAGATATTGTTAGGTCCTGTTAGCTATTAATATGCCTTTGAGACTTCTGTCTTTCGTGCCCACTTTTCTTGTTTCAGCTTTCATGCTTTCTTCCCCATTTCTTCGTTCTCTTTTCATTCTCTTCGTTCTCATTTCACTGTTTCCGTACGGAGAGCATTTTGTGAGGGAACACATCTCGTGCACAAATTCCCCATCTCCAACAACCCATACTAATCGGTTTCTTCTCTTCGCCCTCTTTAGATAGCCTTTGTTTTGCCCAGGGGTGTTAAATTAACTCACATAAAAATAATAATTGTTATAAACAGGCCAAACACGCAGATGATTTTGACCGACTTTTACGTGAGTGATCTTGACTCACATCCGTGAAGGTTTGTGATACTCCTACTGGGGCCGTCGGAGATATGAAACAATGTTCTATTTCCACTAAAAAATTGGTATTTCGAACACACGTAAGGGTTGACTGACTTCTTGAACGCGAGGAAACTTTCCTAAATAGATTTAAATAAATTCAAAACCCGAACGTGACAGCAAGAAATGTTTGTTTCCCCGAAGTCAAAGCAGCTTACACACATTCTCAAAAGCGGAAGTCATTTAACACGTAACCTGTAATGGGCGTAAACTGAAGTCCAATATTCAGTTCCGATCTAAAACGGATTGTAGTGAGCAATTTTGAAAATAGCAAACATTAACTGGATTGTGCCTTCATTTAACTTTAATTGAGTATTCATAAATATTGAGTTTGTGAATACTGGTCGGTTGGCAGTATTATGAAAGTTCCCTCTGCGTACACCTTAGCGTTATTTAATGAAGGTAGTTTATTTCCAACTGATCGTAGGATTCATGCGTTCAGTTACCAGAGGTCACATGAGATTGGAAGGTCCCAACGAGGAAATCGTGGTGTTCTATTGATTCAGCGGCCGGAAGTCAACCCAAAAGAACTCACTATGCCAGTTGTACCGATACGACGACGAAAAGAGTTTTGAAAATCCGATACCTCGCCATTTCTTTGAATTGCAGATCTGCAGTCGGGCAGGAACAAGAAGCCGAACTGACCTTAATAGGTTTAGCACGTTTGTCGCGACGTGAGCCGCCGGTGCACAAAAGGAATTTTCACAATGCTGCCGACCGACGAAGGTGGGATTCAAAAGCACCTGAGCTGCGTGCTTCATATTTTTTGATGCTACGTAGCATTCTGCTTTCCGCAGTCATGCGACAAATTTCCATTTAAGAACGTGAGACTGCAGTGTGTACTGTTCGTTTTAAAAAGCCTTTCTTTTTTCGGGTTACTGGAACTACGAAGCTTATCTTCGTTGGTTCAACAATACCTGGAAATATTTCATAGGTATTTCTTTTTATTCGGGAGTCAAATGTATTTTCAACTCTACAGTACTCCGAAATCATCCATTTAACACGGTAACTGCAGTGGGTTAAGCTGAACTTCAACATGCAACTAAAATTAGAGTTAATTTTGGACACCGATTTTGAAAATAACGAACATTAAATAGATGGTGCCTTCATTTAGCTTTCGTTAAGGATTTATAAAAATTGAGTAAATGACTGCAGTCGGTCAGCAGCATTATAAATATCCCCTCAGTGACCACCAGTGGGTCCCTTCACAGGAAACGTGTTAGGCTTAAATCGATTGGTTACGCAGCTGCACTATGAGACGTTTATTTCTTTAGGACGAACAGCAAACAAAAGAAGTTTTCTGGATTAGCATTGGCTTTCATCTAACACGTTAGCTGATATCCCGTTGCTAATTTTTTAACTTCATTTCCTTTTTCCGAGTTACTCGGTTCGTGTTCCGTTCGAAGTTTTGGGCTTTTTTCTTCGTTATGAGGGTCGGTCGCTCTCCAGCGGTCAGTTTTTATCGCTGTGGTATCATTCTTCTGAGAACTGTAGTAGTTCTTCATTTAATAATGCTGCACGCCTTCACTGGACGGATGTGATCTATCCATTCTTGACTATCATCAGTGAAAACTGCCTCCTTTTGACATTATTAGTCATACATCTATTGTCCCGAAATATTCTCGTAACATTCCACATGTACTTACGCTTATAAAATGCAACTTAACGCTTAACTTTCACTTCAGTACTTGCCGCGTCCTATTCATTTCTATTTCAAAGCTTCTTGCGTTCCTTTTATCCATATTTTTCTGCATATTTGATTGACATTTTTCAAAGCACTCAACATTCAAAGTAATTTTTTATGTTTTCAAGAGGTAGTCAAGAGATTTTAGATGAGGGGAAGTTTCACGCCCCCACACTTCAAAAGTTGTGTGCGAGGAAAGTTCCTCGCAAAAACTTCGAGACAAAATGCTATTAGTTATTTTGCATTTCTAATAAAAACTTTCTTCACAAAGAACGCACTTAATTTACAAAGGCCAAACGCTGGCAAGCTGGAAACCAGCCTGTAGCTCAGCATTCTTTCAGCGCCGCTGAAATGAGTGCTTCGCATTGGTCAAGTTTCTGAAGCTTCAGATGTTGCTTCAGAAGAGTCGGCTTTCTCACGTTGAACATGTGGTGCGTTCTGAAATTCGGTCGTGAATTTTTGCTCAAAGGGAACAAATGAGTCCTTTTGATGGCTGGAGGCTTTTAACATCATTTTTTCCCACTGCTACTTCGTCCTTACTTGGGAGGCATTCAAGAGCATATTGAACAGAATCATTACACATCATTAAAATATCGTACATATTTGTGTCAAGTATTGATAAGCTAAAAGATGTTTCATCTTTTGATTTATTGAAATTACTAAGTATTTACATGCATGAGTAACAAATATAATACACATCGATCTACCTACTCTTCAGCACGTACGTTACCTTCACATGAAATTATACATCCATGACGAATGAAGCGAACTTTTGATGCTCAATTTATTCCTTAGATTAAAATTAAATAGCCATTGTGCTAAATATTTACGCATGGTATATCATACACACTGCGTTCAAAAGGATAATGTATAATGGTTCTCATAAGCGGCACGAGTAATTTCTGTATGAATACGTTTTAGTAAATTAGATGAACATCATTCGCTGTTTGTGTTTAACAATAAATTGATAAATACGTAGATTTTATGAATTCGGTGCTTAGTATTTTGTGCTTGTAATTAGAATCGTACTGCTTATTATCCAATTATATTTTCAGTTAACTGTAGCTGCCGTTTTTTTTGGTTATTTTCAATTTACCCGTGGTTAACTAAACTAATTCGTAAAAAACGCAAAATTTCTTTGACCTAATGTTCTTTAAATCGTTAGATAAATGCGTTCTTTTTGTCTATAATGATCGGATTTTTTGCTTCTGAACATCCTTTCTCGTCTACTATCCACCAAATAACCTAATGCCTTTTTCATTTTTAGATTCATCTTATTAACTAATCCACCACCAAACTAACTCACTTATATTTACTGTATTTCGTATTAAGTAATCCACTTGTAATTTTTCCTTACAACTTTTTCACTAATTCCTTGTTCACTCACAAGCCAAGCACTTATTGAATTATCCATTTGACGGCCGTGGGGTATTGTCTTGAGAATCATTCCTTCAGAATAACCAATTTCCACATCCTCGAATGCCCAATCATTGCAATTCAAAATCCCATTATGCGTCTTACATCCAATCGCTGGAGGCCCAAAACGTTCGTTTCAGGATCAATTACTTCTCCATAACCAATATTCATAGCCCGCATTTGCAACCCTCACACTCCACACCCAACTCTTCGCTGCTGATTTCATTCCACATCGCCGCAACGTCTTCCTGAGTAGCTGCCCAATTTGTCGGCCAATTCTTAAGGCATTTTCTTGCATTCCAGAAATCTGCGTTCGGGGCTAGGGACAAGTCGTCTTGCTGTAGACACTAATGAGGCTTTTAAAACTTCCTAATTGGAAAGGTCTCCTGAATCTAAGGTCTTCCTAAGCTCGAAAACAAAGCAGCCAGCAACTTTGCATGCATTGTTAAGGCTACTGATCTCGTGGTGATATTAGAACCGTGAAATACTGGAACTGCGTGGCTGGCCGCCATTTTGAGTTCCACGCAGATTTCTGCATGTGCATGCCAGTGTTTTTAGCTGAATTTCTATATTGTGCTGCACGATATCGTTATCAAGTGTTGAGTACTGGATGTTTTCTGTATTTTTCAGCTACTTGTCTCCCGTGGTCTCTTACGAAGTCTTTGCTGATCTTCGAAAAACATTCTGGAATCAGATACTTTTGTAGACGTGAATTGCAATAGTATTTTCGTGTGTCACAGGGTAAAACAAACTGATATAATCTATTTCTGGAAAACCGTTCTGACATTGTTTTACGTTCAGTATGATGTTTCTTTTTTATTTGTATTTTCTTCATTCCAACAGCTCAAAGTTCTCTCAGTGAAAATTTATCATGTATAGTGCAGTAGCTAAAACTTCTCGGGATTGAAAATTAATTTTAATCAGAATAAACGATCGAAATCTGTAAGTGATAAGTGAGATATTATTCCGCTATCGCAGGAAGGCTTCATCGCGTTCTTCACTAGGTAAGTACATACTGTTTGCGTGCAGCCTAGCTATTATTATTCTATAATAGGCTGCAGCTACAAAGCAAACGCTACATTTTTCTAAAAGATATCAATAACTTTATCAACTGTTTTTATGGTACATAATTAAATTAAATATTATTTAAACATTTTTTTTACGAATATTTGGAATATGAGCTTTCATTTTTAAGTAGATGTCGCAAGTGATTCAAAGAGCAACAAAATTGTGACAATTTTAGCAACGCAGAATGCACCTTGCTGACTTTATGTTCTCATTTTTTCATCATTAGGTCATAAAATATTCAGGCCCTTCGTATGCTACTCTAGTGAACTAACATTGCGCATCTGTTGTCTTCTGTACGCTATACACCACGCTACATCAAGCTATAATTTAAACACAGCACTTTCCATACGAGTCCACTTCGGAGAGAGAGAGAGAGAGAGAGAGAGAGAGAGGGAGCTTGTAGGGCTCCATCATAGTCGATTTGAAGTTCAGCTGATAATAGGCCTATGCACTCAACTTATTTATGAGCGTTATTATATCTCGAGGGGGAACTGACGAGAAAAATTTACAGTCACCAGGTGCTATATGCAGCACATATCTCTGTGTGTTGTATAGCTTTAGTGCAACAGAATAAGAGATCGTTATTTCTGTAGCCGGTGAAGTGTCCACTTGCTGTCCGCCAATTTGCCAGGCACTCTGGGCCCGATGAAGCACCTGTTCGGTAGAGCAAGTCAGAACACTCGTCCAAAACTTGACCGCTCTATTTGAAAAATGCAATCCTGCTAGGGAGGTAAAAGAAATGTAGAGATATATGTTTGTCGGGGGTGAATTTTCATCAGGTTTTCCTGTTGCGACTACTGATAACTTTTGTCTATTGTAATTCAGACTTGACTATTTTTCTCTAATTAGCAGAAAATTTGTTCAATTTTCACTCTAAGATATAAAGTATTATGTACAAAATATTAAAATTCAAGTCCAAAAAAGCAGATCGATTTGAAGTTGAAATGTTCAATAGTCGTCATTAAAACATTATTTACTCAAAAATTAAAACAAAACGCACGCAAGTTTCTTTTGAAAAATCATCTTCCAGCTTCACATTACCCTTGAGGAGTGCGGTAGTGTTGGTAGTGTGCTGTTATGTGTTATGTACAAGAACTACATTGGATTTGGAGTCACTTTGTCTGAAAGAGTCAGAATCAGAAGTTCGTCGCTTCGGGCGGCAAATTTGAATTTCTACCAAGTGAATCCGACCTGTAGAGGCGGAGGATCTGGCTCAAGTTAGTCGCCTCCGACCTGAGGATCTGATCTTGGAAGTTGGGGCAGTTTTCTGCGTTTAATTGAATTGGTGCTGAACACTGAAGAATCTCTAAAGTTGGAGTCGGAGCGGGCACCTTGAGGCGTCCCCCCCCCCCCCCNGTCCCCCCCCCCCCTCAGGGGGCACAGCCACTGATCCTGGGGGCATGTGGGGCGTATTAAGCTTTGGAGCGCCTCTGGCTTATCTGGGCAAATTAGATTCGTGCTCGGGACAGCTTACTTATAAATATTAAAGAAATAAATTTCTTTGCATTTAGAAAAGGATTTCGATAATGAGTTAGAACTCTTTAGTTGAGGGCTGGATGTGGAAGCATCTAAAGTTACGTACCTAGTTGGTATAAACAACATACTTATTGATTTAATGTGCGCAGAAATTTTGTTTTTGCGAAATGAGGTTACTGGAATATTGGATGAATTTTTTAGTTGGAGATAAGGAGGTATCTCAATTTTCCCTCTCTTATCTCATTGCATAAGACAGTGAGACTTTTTGATTTTTACACATTATCTTGTGGATGAATCTTACCTTTAACACTTGAACCAAATTCTTCTTCTCTGAGTAGAATCTCTACCTTCAACAAGATGATGACTTGCATCTACTTACATTTCGAAATCTAACCCATCCAACCCACGTGTGAACTAAGTGGTAAATGAACCATCTGTATTATGAAGATCGAGTCAAAGTTAACGACTATAAAATACGGGCTTGAAGAGAGAATGTCAACCAGCTAGCCATTTTTTCTCGTGGAAGCACAAAAAAAATTTAATTCTGAATTTTTAAACCGGGAAAAAATTCCTTCTAAATGGAATACATTATTCATAGTCAGCAGGCTGCTGTTTTTGGTACCCGCAATACTTGTGTATTGGGTTTACAATGAGAAGTCTTCGCCCAGCTGTCGACGCAGGTTGAGTGTACGTTCTGCCTGGCTGAGTCTGCTGCCTGGTCGCGATAAGTAGCGACTACATCCTCGGTTTGTCTTATTTTTCACTCGAAGTGATGGTTAATGCTTGCCGGAATGGTACCATCATTTTTTACTGAAAATATAATTCTTGCTGATTACGATGCGTTTAGCCAAATAATTATGAAATATTATTTCTCTGTTACTGGGTATTTACCCCAGAAAAAAAAAAAATTATTTTTGCGGATTACTGTGTACTTATCTAGATTATCATGAAATGTTTTTCATGTGATTACTGTGTATTTGTCCCGAGGCGATGGGTCTCAGTGATATTTTGGCTTGGTGTCTGGTTAGCGAAAATACTGTAGAGAAGTTAAAATCTATTTGAATTGAGATTTACAATTTTAATTTATTTACTGTGCCTTTCGATTATGCATTCGAAGAATATATCAATGTACATGAATCTATTTTTAAATACGTACGCAAGTAAATAAAATAATTGCCATCTTATACAAATACGCGAATATATATTTTTTCAAAAATAGTGACTTTTCATACATTTAATTTTCAAAATAACATCGATGCGAATCTGGAAAAATCTAGTTTAATTTTAAATAAGTTCATGTTTTTGAGAGAAAAATAATTAAAACAAAATTAAGTTATCACAATGGTAATCATAGACTGCATGCCAAAATACAACAATTGTTGTGTTCCTTGGAACGGTCATTCCCACTCTTCATTTGAAATGTGTGTAATTATTTGTTGTGTGAGAATGTCCTACTGAACGTTGAAGAAACATTTAATCACACTCGAACAGCGCATCAAGAACAGTAAGAAACCTGTGCAACTTTTTAAATCAAATTCACAGCTCTTTACCATACCTGTAGGATTTAAATACTAGAACAAAAAGAGGCATTCATGCATTTCAGAATATTGACTGTGAATGTGATATGTTTAATAATAATGCTAAAAGTAGTATACCTCAATTTATTGTTTTTAGAAATGTGATATACCTTAGACATTTAGCATGTACGCTAAAACCCCTTGCAGAAATAATGAATAAACATTGCTTATTCAAACCGCAAAGTACGAACTAGGCTCTGATACAACACGCGCAACAGTGGAGGGTGTGTGGAGCATGATCCTCAGCTAAACATTCTCCGCCTACCGTAATTCAGCTGCTTAATATTCTGCATTCACTTAATCTTTTAAATCTTCAAGTAAGTGATGCAAGCGGAGTTCTCCCTTATGGATGGCGAATGCTAGGCAAATTATAATGTATCATGGAAACCAGGTCTCCATGACCAATGCAACTGCAATACGCTCACAAAATCGAGACAAACTTTCATCTCGGTCACATTTTAAAATGCAAAGACTGCACCGATCCTTTGGTGTTGACTTCTCGAATTAAGGAATAGCACACGGAGCGCTGCTTTTACTTCGTGCAATGCATAAATTAAGAGAAAATCGTTCATGCAAACTAACGTGAGAGAGAAAAAATCCTTTACAAAAAATAAGGACAAGAACGGTGAGGGAAGAAAGAACCTATGCATAGATCCCTTGTGATCTGTTTATTTACACTGCTGTCTTTGTGGTAGCAAATCGGTATCTAAGGGGTGAACGATGGGACCCTCACAGTTGTACAGTATGTCCCACAAAAACCCGAACCGAGTATTTATTTTCCCGTTTCAGTAATACCAGCATAAGAATACCGTAAGCATTTCATTTCAGGCAAAATTATGTGGTGTAACTGATTACTACTGATACGGGAAATAATTACGGGTATAACTGATCCGGGAAAATAAATACTCAGTTCGTGTTTTTATGGCACGTACGATATATTGCAGTATCTAAAATTAAATATTATTTTAGTGAATTTTAGGTGCGAAGATGCATACAAATGAGTACTGTCATTTTCACTGTTGGTCAATGTGGCGCGCATAGTTCGCCATAATATCTATAGTTAATAGGCAAATCAACATGTGGGGTTTCCCCCCCCAAAAAATGCACTCATTCTTTGATCGAAAGTTGTGTTTTTTCATTCAGGTGCGACTAAGTTTTTTCTGGTGGCATTCTATTTCGTTAAATTTAATGTCCTTTTTATTTAACTCATTAGACCTGCTCTTATGTCAATAATCACCTACATCAAAACAAAATACATGAGTATTGAGCAATTATAGACTGAGGACACTTTTTGGAGGCACCTTGCAGTTGATACGGTGAAATGGTGTACGCTACTATTTACAATTGAACATGATATTTCTATTTAGAAGTATATCAAAAAGAAACAAGGGCTGCAAATAAGGAATTATTTAAGGTTGTTCAGAGTTGCGTGGAAACTTTATTGAAATTGACCATCATGCACAGCGGTGTGTAGGAACTATGCTGTCGCTCTGACTTATTCATTCCTGACAAGTTAGACGTAGGCTTCCAACCGTGAATCAATATCTTAACTTCCTGCAGAATTTAAATGAGTTAGTGGCTTAAAAATTCAATGAATTCAAGGTTGTTAAGTTTGGCTAAAATTTGATCGCGCTATCGTCTCTGAAACCTTCTTGAACGAGTTACAAAGTTCCAAACAACATTTAAATTTGAATGCTCTGAGCAACTTTGAGTGAGGCTAAAATTTGAATAGGGTGAGCTCGCTTAAATGTTGCTGCTAGTGCAATGTTGCTGCTAGTGCAATGTTGCTGCTAGTGCAATGTTGCTGCTAGTGCAATGTTGCTGCTAGTGCAATGTTGCTGCTAGTGCAATGTTGCTGCTAGTGCAGTGAGTTGAGCGGCATTCTAATCTTCTACAGACGTAAATTTGAGCTTCGAGACTGACACACAGAAGTGCGTTGAGCTTTTGAGACACAGGCTTTCTGCACGTGTGTAGTGTATGAGCATGGTAGACGTCTCTCAAAGTGTATTCGAAACAACGCGCATCACGGTGATGATTAGCGTGGTGTAGGTAAAACATGCGTGTCCTTCTGTTGTGAAGCCCCGCGAATGACTTTAGCATAATAGAACAACTATCTTGCCAATTAGTGACAGCAAATAAATTAACTTCTAAAACTAAACTGGAAAGTTGAACGAGAATTATAACTTCTTACTTTGAATTTTTGTTCGATCAGAGTGCACTAAATGCAGTTCAAAACTAATTCACACTTGCGAATGCAATCTCCAGAAGTTCAGTGCATGACAATGAGGCTTGCATTAAAATGTCATCGTAAGAGAGACTAAAGCGTCTGTGATGACCGCTCGTAACCCGAAAGTAGGATTTGGTGAAACTTCGAGTCATGTCGTATCATTTATTTGGTCCATAAATTTCTCATTTGGTTACACACATGCTTTCAAATACACTCGAATAGTGAAATCACATCCGTCTTTTACATCACTAACATTTTCTAACTTGAATGAAGCTGTACTACTCCTTCGAACGATTGTCTCTACCTACATAATTCTCAGTTGGGATGTGCGGCTGCAAGTGTAGGACGGCTCTGGGGAAATCAGTCAGAGCATTACCATTAGATTTGGTTGCGGATGATCTCCGGTGGCGTCTGCGCCTGACGTGTGATCAAAACTTTACGGTGACTGCGAAAAGACATCTCATGCCGGCTGAGGTGTGTGCAGCTGCGGTGTTTGCTGCAGGTCTCAGTGCAAGGACTTAAAATTTGATTGCTGGGAGGTTTACTCCAGCTTTTCGACAGGTAAAGTGCAGAAAATGAATCGAAATTGACGAAAAGCTCAATATTATGCTCTTCAGTCTCGTGATCGTGAGTTGGAAAAAAAACGCTCTCATACCGACTCCTTTTTTCATACGGCGATCCAAATTGCTGGAAACTCCGACTAGGAGCAATTTTCCAAGGCTGGAAAATTGCTCATACACCGATTTGAATCCATTTCCAGGGCTTCTAAATTGCCATTCTAACTTCACCCCACCTCCAGTGCTATAAATTACCCCCACATCAATTCTGCGACATCAAAAATTATATGAAAGCCGGACAGAGATGCAGTCGCGGGACAATTTCATGGTGAATTAATCAAAAAGAACGGATTCTGACGACCTCCGAATCAAATTTCTCAAAGCCAAACTTATGCTCACTACTTTCTGCAAGATACAAACTGGGCAGGATTCATAAAAAGTGGGGAAGACAAATAAACCACCGTATCTTGGTCCATAGCTCTTCACTTTATGGGCAGTAAAAGGTCCTTTTTATTTGATCATACTTTGCTTCTCACTTGTGCTAGGGAGAATTACTCCTTCATTACGATGCCTACTAATAAACTCGGAGCAATATTTTGCGTTTCATTGAAGAGAGATCGAATTTTAAAGCCAGTAAAATTCTTTTGATTTTCGCTGGAACCAAACTAAAAAATAGACTTATTCTTGGGAAAGCGTAATTTACACAAAAATAGTAAAACTACGGCGGGTAAAAACATCTTTCATAAAAATCTCACGATGTATTTTAAAAATAGAGCTTTCGAGCATATTGAAGATGAGTGTTGATTTGCTCGAAAGCTCTGTTTTTGAAATGCATCGTGAGATTTTTATCAAACTAAAAAACCGCCGCACACGTTTTTAAAAACACATTGGAAGCTCACCCTAAACTTCGACCGCTCTCAATCACGTCATGACGCTTACATTCCTGCTGCATCGGAGCCTCTCCTTGAACCGAGGAATTTTCGCCTTTTTTTGGGCCCACCGAGGCGATATCTGGACGACGGAGGCCGGATTTGCATGTCGAGTCCGGACACCGATTGACTTGTCAGCGTGGCACCCGGAAAAGATCTTGCGACGCGGAAATCTCAAAATGCGGCGTTTATATCCGCCCAATCGTTCAGGTTGTGGGCACATGTTTATGCGGCAGAATGGAAATCTTTCGCGGTGAAATGCAACGAAAATGAGCTTATTCCATTTCGTTAAAATTGCGGTTTCAGACAGGGTCTACAAATTGAGATATTTTGAACACAATAAAATAACTATTGCGGTGAATATCAGTACTTTTTTTCCGATGATCATCATATCTTCATTAAAAATTGACCGATTACATTAGGATGCACTGTTAAATTTACCCNNCCAAAAAAAAAACAGTGTGTATCAAGTTTTGAACTCTTTGTTCTTGAGTAAAGAAGTGAAATTAAAAAAAAAAATTTCTTGCTGATTGAAACTTTTGTTAGGGAGTAACTAGAGGGCGAAATGAACTGTACTGTGAAAATATTTTCAGTTGCAATACGATTTATTCAAGAGTTTCACCTATTAAAGTTTTGTATGAGTTCAACTTGGAGGAATTTTGAGAGCATTCATGTATTCCTACGAACTAGACTTGAATTTGTTCTTAAAGGCTGAGGCGTTTAGTTTGACAGACATTTCTTAATTAATATTTGATGGACGTATTTGAATATGAAAGACGTTCAGTCAAAATTTGAAAAGCGCATTTTTCGAGGGTGAAAGTCATACTCAGAAGAAGAAGGTGCTCCAACCCAAAGCTAGAACGTCAAAACATCTTTTGGCAACACATACACTGATGCAATTTACGACGCTCGTAAGAAAAAAAAACTTGTCTCTGCGGAACAAATTTCGTCAGAAACCGATATTGGCAGATGAGAGCACCATATCTGGGGCGAAATGTTATTTTTCTCTCGGAACAGCTCAGCCGCGTCTCTCTACACGGGGTCGGGATCTGTCGTCTTTCTTCGTTTGCAAAATAGTAATTTTTAACTCAGCGTTTCAATTTACCATTTCTTTTCCTTTTGCTAGCAGACTTTTGTTGTCCCATCTCTATCCGTCACAAGTGTCCTCCCGCTCTCGTCTTCTATTTTTATCGCTCTCAGTTACCATGTCTTAGAAACGAGAATGCAGGACAGAATGTAGAAACAAAAGAATGCAGAAACAGAATGTGGAAACAAAGCGCAAAAACAAGGGAATGGAGGAAGAAAATACAGGGAGAGAATGCAGGAAGAGAATGCAGGAAGAGGATGCAGGAAGAGAATGCAAGAAGATAATGCAGGAATAGAATGCAGGAACAGAATGAAGAAACAGAAGACAGGGACAAAATACAGGAACAGAATACAGAAACAGAGTGCAGAGACAAGAGAATGCAGAAACAGATTACGGAAACAGAACTAGAAACAAGAGAGTGAAGGAAGAGAATGCAGGAAGTGAAAGCATAAGAGAATGCTGAAACAAGAGAATGCAAGAATAAAATGGAGAAGCTAGAGAATGCACAAATTGAAACATGGTTTCGTTGAAGTGGACGCTATATTCCAGACATTTTTGGATCCCAGGGTCAGAACTTGTTGTGAAGAGGGTGAAAACTTCAACATTCCGTAGTTAACAACGAGTTTTAATTTCGTTCAACAACTCTCAATTTGTTATTTCTAGTTAACAAGAAGGTGAATTTATTTATATTTTTATTATTGAAATCTCCGTTTTTCCCGCTCTTTTTCTTTTGTTTGTGGTGTACATTTTACGCTCGTTTTGTAACACCAATTAGTCAAACTCAACAAGTAGCCTCAAACTACACAAAAAATCGATATGTTTACCCGTTTCACCGCCACCATAATTGGAAATGGCGATACGGATTTAAGCATCATTAAAATTTCGAGTTGGGTGATAATTATCTCTTCCGTAACTTGTTTGAGCTCAGCGCTCTCCAATGATGGAACTGTTCAATTAGAATGCAGTGCACCCAATTTGCATCCGGTTCGTTCTCGAATCAATCGTTGTTTTGCAGAAACATCTGCCACGCATGTACGTACATCTGACAAGTCTCATGTTTGACGAATTTCACGGGTTATTTATGAAATGTTATGACTTATAACCGTGAACTGCGTGGCAAGTTTGTATTGCCGCTTCCTGCGTAACTAGAATACCCCTCGCACAACCCAGTTACTCCTCCTCTGTAACTAGGATACCTCCCCACACAGCCTAGTTACTTCTCTCGTACCTAGGATTTCCTCGCACGCAGCCCAGTTACCTCTCTCGTAACTAGGATATCCTAGCACACAGCCCAGTTTCCTCTCACCTGTAACCGGGATTCCCTCGCGTGCAGTTTAATTTCCTTCTCTTTCGTAGCCTGTGTAGCCTCCACACGCAACACACAAAGCCTTAAATTCTCTGCAAAACCGTAACAAAGCCTTCAATTCTCCACAACCTCGATACTTTTTCAAGCAGCTCAGCATCCTCTTTCTGGATTTATCCACTCTCAGCACAGTTACCTCTCCCGTAACTAGGATACCCTCCACTCACAGCCCAGTTACCCTCTATTTACAGTTCAGTTACCCTCCGCTCAGCCCAGTTACCCTCCCCCCCCGCAACCGGTTGACCGGAACTGCCTCCTTGTGTCTGCCCGGCGCTCACGTGTCACCGCAACCGCATCCTGCGGCCTGCCTCCTCCGGTCCGCCTGGTGTCCTTCTCAGGACTTCCGCCCCTCCTGCATCTGTCTGCAACGCTCTACCTTCTTTTCATTTCATTCTGAAACACATCCCTCCCTCTTACTACGTCTTGAACTTGTTATCGCTCACTCTTCTTACGGGTGATTTGATTTGATACGCGATACAGAGCAGTTCAACAGTGTTTGTTCGTTTAAAAGTGTCCACTAGCGTAGAAATGTGCGTTTCCTGAGTAGATGTGCATCGTGCATCGTTTTCTGAGCACTGTGATGCAAAGCCAATTGCTAGTTCTGTTCATCTCAGACAGTTTTCTAATTTCCTTGGGAGCATCCATAATCATTTTTTTTTGCGCCGCTGCTAAGTATTGTTTCATGAAGATTTTGTCAATTTCACTAGCATTGAAAATTTTGCCGTTAATAGTATGACCTTTGGTAGCCAAGATACCCACACACACAGCCCAGTTGCCTCTCCCCTGTAATCAAGAGGCTCAAAACACAACCCATTTACCTCTCCACTGTTGAGAGACGCTCACTCGCACAGCCCAGGCCATGATCTCAAGAGTTTTCTATTTTACACCTGTTGATGACAGCTAGAATCAGAGGTAGAAATACGGTGTCTTATTGGGCATGATCCCTGGCTTTGTATCTGAGATGATCAGGCAGCTGCTCGTTTCCTAATCCAAACACTGACTGCGTTCTCACTCTGCTCTGTCGAACGCTTGCTCTGAAGCCGCCCGCGTTATGGCCGCCCATCACACTCGTAAACTCATCGCAGTGCTTCGTTCTGTGTTAATAGATGTTAACGTACTCTACGTTAGTAGTTTCATGGGCCATATATGGACGTCATCTAGCATAGGGTGTCTTGTATGAGTCCAACGTAAATTGATTTTTTTCCGATCTTGTTAGAGCGTATTTTGGAATAACTTGGCTTAGGAAACTTAAGTTTGAATGTATTAAAAATAACTTCATTTAATATAACGACTTAATTTCCTGCTCAAATGGTGAACTTGTCTTACGATGTTACGAAAAAATCGTCACTGGTACAAATAACAAGTCTGATGTCTTACTACATCTCTTGACCAGCTTCCATGGATCTCTTGAGAAATCATGTCACAATATAGGGTCGAGATTGTCCCTCGACTTCACGCGAAATGTCTACATTCCTCCTGTTTGATATTTCAAGACGAGCGTTAATGTTGCAGTTTTCATTTCATTCCCTTGAATGAACTAATTTTTTAGGCACTTCTCGACTATTAATGCGCAATAAAGCCATCATGTTTCATAATTTAACTTTTTCATTAAATTTAACTAATTTTATACGCAATTTCTTTGACTTGTCACCAAAATGTTGTGATAATTTAATTGGTTTATTGGGCTTGCATAAATTTATACGCAGTTTAATGACTTTCCGTCATAATTTAACGTGTTTATTGGATTTACTTCCTTTACACGCAGTTTATTTGACTTTCCTTCAAAACTCTTCATAATTTAACTTGTTTATTGAATTTAATCCATTTTGTACGCAATTTATTTGACTTTCCGCCGAAATGAGCTTCTGGTCTGAGGCATTTTTTTGTCGCTTTGAGATCATTTTCTTGGCCCACCCTCACCAGTTTGGGATTTTGCGTAGGCTCAATAGGAGGCCTAGGCTGGATTTCCTGCTTATAGGCCTTCTTACCGGCCAAAACTATCGATGGCAGCTCCCTGCTTGCAAAAATTCAATCTTATTTTGCGGCCACCAAAAAATCCTGAGGGTAAAGGGAGTATTTTATAATCAAAGGATATACGCTAGGATTCTCACAGAATAAGTTCTAAGTTTGTAACATTTTTCATCATTTAATGGCCTTCCAGTTCGTTAAATATATCGCAAGGCAGGCGTGAGATATTTTTTGTGATGTCATTCGGAATTTTTCATATTTATGCAAACTTTTTGAAATCATGAATCAGGTGTTAATAATTATCAATAAAATGCATTCATACCATAAATATGAGGCCGTTTACTTTAAGTATGATTATTTTATGAGATATCAAAGGATTATTTTGAGCGATTGGTAAAGTCATAACAACTTAGAGTAAAGGACAGACGTGCACGACGATTTTTTCTAAAGTTCCACCGTTTTCGTAACTGATCTTGATTATGTGATAGTAGCTGACGGGAATCGAGGACATTTGTTAAAGCAGTCCAAATTATATAATTATGAGTTATTTTCATGCGAATCTGTGTGAAAATATCTGATTTTAATCGTTCCTAATAAGATTGTCGCTCGAATGCGAGTCTCAAATTCGAATTCACTTTGACAAATTTTTCCATCCTAATCCCGCAATAAGATGGCAGTTATTTGAGAACATTCAATGTTGCAAAATACCACTGCAAATGGAAAGGGAAGGATACACCTTTAACTACAAAGCTACCTCTAAAAAAAAAACCTGAGACATCTAAAGAAGAAACTTCGATTAGAATGTTAGAGTGTACTTTCTCTCTGCTTGAAATTAACATCCTTGTCTTATGTGCTTAGCTTGTTCTTAGTAAGGAACATTTGAATATAAAGCATATTCTTATATGCGACTCATAACGATGTGGTATATAAATTCCTGAAATCCTTCAAATGTAAAATAACTTATAAAGTATCCTGCCTTGCCTCAGATGGTCATTTCGATTCATTTCAATGAGTAAAATTTCCCATACAACTTTCCTTTGCTTCAAACTCTTAAGCCACTTAGTTATGAACCTTGGCTGTATCTTTTTAATTATGGCCATTAATATTACGAATCTTTGAACGAAAAATGTCTTGAAATTGACTTAATAAAGTTCATAATCATGGATATCTCAGAGTGTTGGAATATTTCATGATTTTGCCTTACGGTATCAGAGAAGACTGTCTCACATAGCAAACAGAAGTTACATTGTACGAGCGGCACGTGAACTTTTCCTTGCGAACATTCTTCACTAAACTCACAAGATTCAAAAGTACACTGAATGACGGCTTTTGTCCTTACAACTTCACAAATCAGGAGCTTTTTACCATCCATTGAGCCGAACTGACGAGCTCCTTCACTTTCAAACTTTCAAAAATAATGTGACATAAACACGGGATTCGGCACTTGGACTTTCCCTAAGTATTCGCTATTATTTCTCACAAAAAGGATAGAGGATTCTCTGGAGGCTCGAGTCAATCAGCGCGCCACATTGGCTAACGCGAAGTTGTAGCATTGGCTAACGGGACGGAAATTGCTGTTGGGAAACGAGAACGCCACATTGGCCAACGTGAAGTTGCCATTGGCATACGGGATCGCTACGTTGTCAAACGAGAACGCCACATTGGCTAACGGGAAGTTGCCATATTGGCTAACGGGAAAGCCACATCAACAAATGGGAAGTTGCCACAACTCGACAGAGACAAACTGTGAGAGCTCGTGCCACAAATCTGAAGTTCGATTAGTCAACACGTGAGATTGCGTGTACAGGGTGTCCCAAAAATGCACTCATCCTTCGACTGACGATTACTCACGTATTTTTTGTGTCAGGCTCAGCGAAGTTTTCTTATTTGACTTTTAAGTTTTATTTTTAGTTTTATGTCCTCTTTTATGATCTAACACGTTAGAAGTGTACGTGTGTCAATAATCGACGTCATCAATACAAAATACATGAGTATTGAGCACTCAAAAAGTCAGTACATTTTTTCGGGACACCCTGTATAATTCTTAGGCGATGGTTGCATAGAAAATTCGGTCTATTTGGGCCACGGTCACGTGGTCCATAGTATTACTCTTGCCAAAATCATCTTTTGAAATTTTTTTTTGACGTTTGTCTAATTGTTAAAAAATTAGCTTCAGCAAATTTTCTTCGTTACACGGGGAAAAACTGTTTGATTTTTAATAAAAGATCATGCTGCATTGAATATTAATTTATTTCCGAATGAAAATAGTCAATGCTCTTGAAAAATGGTGATGTTCTCGCTTAAAAATGACTTCCTCCTTTCGCGCTGCGGATGTAGGTGTCGGACACGTACACTAAATTAACAATTACAGCTCATTCTTCACATAAAATTCTTGCAGCGTGCCTCGATTAAGTTCACCATCATAGCAGACAAAATATCGGGAAACATTTACTTTTTCATCCAGTGTTCATGTGCAACTAAACTCGCTTATAGCCAAATACGAGTAGATTCATGGAGAACCAAATGGATGATTTGTTTTGCGTGAGCAGGCCATTTTTTGCCACAAGAAGAGTTTCCGTCTTCAGGCATGTAAGCCATCAGTCCAGCAAGTATTATAGTTTTATAACGAACCACAAAGGAAAGTCATACTTTCAGTATCAATCACGTAGAGTTAAATTGGCAGGGACGAATAAAAAAATAAAATATCTTTGGATCTGAGACACATGTCATTTCATTACTTTGGCAACGTTCATTGATACCGTATATGTTCCTGCCGAAACCATTTGCCGGTGTGCAGTTGCAATGCGGCTCACGTGACTTCGCCTTCCCAAACTGAATCACAGAACAAATCTTGAACAAACGCATGTGTGACGCCGAGGGAACAGGGAAGTTCCATTTTATTCTCCCTTTCAGAACGGATGCATATGTTGCTGGAAGAAAGATTGGACATTTTTGCATTCCCTTTAGATCCTTTTGAGTGAATTAGGAATTTTTGCGCTGTCTGTTGGGCTGCAATTGGTGTAGTGTACAGGTGAACATGAGATGAATTTTGTGAAGAATTCATAGTTGGGCTGCAATTGATGTGGTGTGCAGGAGAACATGAGTGAATTACTTGAATAGTTCATTGTTGGGCTACGATTGGTGCAGTGTGCAGGAGAACATGAAATGAATTCTCGAGGAACTCGATTCCCTAATTGGCCATCATCTCATGGGAACAGCACCTTGTACGGATAAAAATATCAAGCCTGAGTCAGTCGACTAATGCGATGCTGGATTCAAGTTATGAATCACTGACTCTTTTTTGTTGTTATAAGTTGAGTTTGACATAAGATGATGTAACTTCGAGGGTTAATTTTTAAGATTTGATTTAACAAATTGACTTCATAAAGTCTATCAGATTCCTCAATTATTGAAGTGCATCATCTTCCGTTAGTAAATGTGTGATGAAACACATGTGTGCGAGGGCTTATTACCAAATTACCAACACCGACATAAGTACTCAGTAAGTGTATCACAATAATCACGAATACCTTAAATGCATGAGCACCAAATTTGACGAGCAACATGTGGCGTTTGAATAATAAGCAAACCTGCTCCACGAAAACTATCGCAAAAACAAAAGTACAACAATACATTAGTAAACGTGAAGTTTTCATCAGACGTTGGGTATGTTAGAGCAACTGCTGTTCCGACTTCCAAAGATTTTCCTCAACTGAGGAGGTATAAATATGAAAGTCTGAGAGTCTGCCGGCATCGGTGGAAGCTTTTGATGATAACTGGCCATGGAGTCATGCACGAGTGGCTGACAGCCCCATGTCTGCATGCCGCCCTCCCAATATTTGCCAACAATTTTCATCGTCGTAGCAGTCCTGCCGAAAGCGTAAGTTTAATTACATTTACGTTATTGAAGTGGTTCAACCGGCAGCGCATGTTTAAGGAATTTATGTCGTCGTAGCGATTTAGCTCATAGCGTATGTTTAAACAAATTACGATGTCATAAGCGGTTCAGCCGATAGCGTAAGTTCTTCCAAAGCAGCGCTTCGTGTAACTTTATATGTTACAATCAGAAATTTGAGTTTTTTTTTCAAATAAAATTTATCGAACTTACATCCGACAACCCTGCAAGGCTGCCAGATGCTCAAATGTTCCTCCACACCACATATTGCTGCAAAAAAAGGTTGCACTGGCGGATATTGTTGCTAAATGATGCGTCTGAAGATACTTAAAAATTAGACCTTCAATTTAAATTCATATCATCCATTTTTGCACTGAACAGTTCTTCATCAACAAACTCAATTAATGACATTAAGTTTGTTAATATAAATTTCATGCTGTCGGTTTTAATACATAGAGGGCCTTTAGCGCCCCGCTGGTGAAACTTCTCAACTCGGGGCAAAATTTTGAGGTCCGAATAGTCTTCATGTCACTGGAAAAGAGCAAGAGAATTTTTGAATTCAAGCCTGCAATTTCCTTAAAAAGACAATTTTTGGGTGTAAAGTTCGGCATCTGAGCTGTTGAGCTGCAGTTACTCCCGCTCAAAGTAACATCCACTTTTCGAAGGCTCAGCACGTGACACGCTTTAAGAAAATGCCCACTTTTTTATTAAAAATGCTCACTTTTTCATTAGAAAAATGCTCATTTTTTCAATGGGAAAATGCCATCTTTTTCACAGAGAAAGTGTGCCATTTTTCATTATAAAAATGCCCAGTTTTTTAGTAGGAAAATGTTCATTTTCTGTTAGTTGTTTTCTGTTAGTTGTTCTCGTTAGTCTTTTGACGGTGCCCGTAGCCAACGCGCAAAAACAAATACTATAGATTATACAATTTGTACTGTCATCGTTCAGTTTTTCTTGTATGAATTTTTTTATGTAGGTTTAAAAACGTTTGTAATGAATGTGCGTAAAGAACACACCATAAAAAAAAGATCACTGACATGTAAAAGTTTTTACTCCATGTCGAAATTGAACGGATATTTTAATTGGAGTCATTAATGTAGGTGTGTTCTACACCCTTGTTTTTTTCCAGACCACAAATCAAAAGATCGTAATAAAATATTTCCAGCTACCTGATCTTCCTCACACCTATTTTCATGCTGCAACGGAAAAACGTCTTCCAGGAACAACTCTTCTGTGTTTTTACGAAGAAACATTTTCTGCGAGCCTGGCGACGTCTTACAAGATCTCGGTGACATCAAGGTGCCATGACGACAAATCCTTTCGTAGATCGCCGACGTGTTTTCAGGAAAAAATTTTCTCGTCGCTGTATTTATTTGAATTTTGAAGTCGGGGCACTTCGACTTGCAAAAAATATGTGATAACACGTTTTTGTGATGTCCGTAAGAATGAATAATGAGGTGCTTCATGACGAAGACACGGACTTACGGGAATGAAACGTTCATTTCACGGGACGCGCGAGAGGTCCACCACGTACAGTATGTTGACTGCTCTGCATAGTTTGCTTGTCTGTAAATGTCGGTAAATCAAAGTCAAACCTTGAAATTATTACTTGTGGGAGAACATAGCGTTTTTTATGAGGTGTAATCTTGTTGCTGATGTACGACTAACCTAGTTTTAATGCATAAGCTGCATAAAATTAAAATACCGAAGATTTGAAGGTTCGTTACCCCATTTCGCTGAATAGTGTTTGTTTGGCCATCTAACGTTTTGGCAGGTAAAAACTTCCCCTACTTCACTGATGGAGATATTGAAGAGAAACGCTTTGCAGAATTTTGAGACGCAAGTTATTGAAAATTACTTGTGGGGTTCGGTCTAGCTAATGCAGACAACTGCAGTAAATTATGCGATGTGCAACTGGCAAAATGAGGTTTAGCTGTGTGTGTAAGTAAAAAATCCTACACAGTACATAAAACTTTCTTTCTTTTGAAATTTTGCAATCTTTGCGCACTTTTCCATGAGCGTTCACGATTGTGTTGATGGAAGGTTGAGTCTTAAGACAACAGAGGCAATGAAGTGTCATGAAAACAACGATCGGAAGCATTCAAGGATAAATAAATGTGTGTAATTTCAGATCATCGGCGCCCAAATTTAAAACTCCCAATGAATTCAAAACGAGGAACGACTTCACGAAAATCCAAAAGCCATTTTGACTTTAGTTTAAGTATAGTGATAACAAACCGTGAAGTTCACTGCTAAATTTGAAGTTTCCATGGAGATTGCCATCAAGACGAAGATTTGCTGAGGTAACTGCCGTTAAGCCTGAGAATTAAGAAACTTCAACGTGAGTACAAGCCTGCCATCTGTACCCCTAAACTCTCGACTAAATTCCCCGGACTAGATGGTTTCTAATTTATCCTCAATTTTCAGATCTTTGTGGAATGGAAACGAAGTGAACATCAAGTGCTTAATTTTATGGTAATGAGTTCTTGTGATTTTTTTCATTCAAGCGAACATTGCACGTTATAACTTTAGAACAAGAACTTAATTCGAAAGTGGAACGAACGTTTCTTTTTCAACAAAAGGTAAATTGATTTAATCACTGTACAGCCTGGCATTTCTCTTTTAATTAATTTGGGAGTAAATTTTTTGGTAATTCGTCGAGGAAAAGGAACTACAAGTTCGTGATGGAACTGCGAGGTCGTTACGAAAATGGCGCCAGCTTCAAAATTTACCTCGATAGCTTCGAAATTCTAGCATTTAGACTACGGTTCTTGAAGTACAGAGCTTAGAATTGCTGATAAGGGATCTTTAAAGTAGAGTTAAACTTAAAGTAATATTAGCTGTTCTGAGGAATTTGGGCTTAAATTTATAGATATTAATAATGAATGCTAATCAAGGCAGGTTAATTTTACAAACTCCCATCACTTCTACAAGATGTTCATAAAAATCTTCCACTAAAGCAGTGTCGTCTGTAATCTTTCACTGACTCTGTGCACTCAAATTAAAGGGAGAAAACGGTGGACCTTCCAAATAATACAATCCAATGCACTGGAGTGAAGGGAGAAAGATTCAATGGTTCTCCATTTGATTAAACATATCCCAAAGATACGCTACTTTTCATTATACTATAATCTTTCTAAATAATTTCAATTTCATTACTAAAGTATTTTTAAAAGCTCGGGAAATTATTTTCCGCGAGTCTGAAATGACGGAAGCTTGAAATGACGGTTATCCAAGACTGTTTGTTCTAGGAATTGGAAACTTTTGTATCTCATGTATTTAATGCCCGAGCACTTAGTTTGATTAAACTTGGCGACTGACTGTGTGCGACTCAAAAATGAATTCAAAGTTAGAAACTCGGACTCTCGCCTCGCTGAGCGAACACTTGACAGCGCCATCTAGTTCTCGACGATGATAGTTTTGCAGTGAATTCTCGAAGGCCAGATTGCTCTGCGTTGCCTGGAATACATTAGCCATTACGAGCTGCTTTCGCTGGCCTGGAGTTAGGCTCGTGACTTACACCTCAGTTTCCTAATCAGGTTCAGTTCATTTACTGCTGAGAAATTGAAGTAGGCACGTTAAGCGCTCATTATTATATCGTATCGAGAGTGAAAGACAAAGATATCCAATAACAAAACAATGTCATTTAGGATGAGAGCCTGAAGTACCGGCTTGCTCAGTTGTCATGTAAATGGAAGTTCTGCCAAGGTTGCAGTTCTCACACAAGACCATCGATCAAGATGAGCAAGAGAGACTCGGGATCTAATTCTGTTGAACCAGCCAGCATTTACCTCGGACAGATCTGTTGTTTTGCTGAGGCGTGTGTTCAACAAGCCTGGAACGTGGGAGAGGAGATTCCTCGTCTTGGTCGTATTTGCAGGAACATTATTCAAGAGCACGTTGTTCAACTTTGAAATATCATTTACTGTGTACTTGTGGTCCTTGGCTCATGGCCAGGTTCTCTTTCAGTAATTGGTTGTGAGTACATTTGCTAACACATGCGTCTCTAATGCACATGTGTGAGGTTTGATTCCAACTTGATGTGCTTCTCAACGTACATGTCTATTAAATTTGGCTGTTTTCAATGTGCTTTGAACACGATCAACGTACATGGAATGAAAGGGATCTCAGTATCGAGAATTAATAATTCTAATCATTCAACACGTTGTAAAAGCTGATAAAATGGCTTTCTAAGTTGAGGGAAACCGAAGCTACCTGGATTTACTTAGTAAGTTATATCCTCCTTCGTTCCTGCAGCTGCCACTAGACCGGCATGCACGTAACTTTTACGCATACTCTGTAAACTTGAAGACAACTACATTCGCCAGCACCGCAGTCCGCAACTCTGACGTTCAATGTTGAGACTGTAAACAATTTTCGTTTGTTACAAGGAGATTTTATTTCCATTAAAGAAACTGCATTTATTTATTGAAACATGTCATCATATGTGAAAATATACTGCAGCCAATGAAAACACGTTTATTAGGGTTTATTATCGTAATTGATGAAAATGTACGGAACTTGGTGGAAGCGTACAAGAGTAAAGTTTGATTTATTCCCGAGTCCATTTGGCTCTTATGCTCGTATGTAGAGCGAGACAAGCCGAAACTTGTGACACTGAACGAGAGGAGTTAGACGCTGTGCTGGAGCTCACGAACTGCTCGTGTCCGAAAACAAAGTTCTAACTCGACGGAATTCCACTCGAGGGGTAATATACATACTGGGTGTCCCGGTAGAATTAACTCGCTCTTTGACTACCCTGGTGGTTATTAATTATGTTGTGTTTGTAGACGTACGTGTTTATAGACATAGGTACAAGTCAAATGACTTACTTCAAGGAAAAGAACATTAAATTTCAGAATATTACATGTATTAAGAAAACTTAGTTGCAACTGAAACAAAAACCAAAAAAACACGAGTAACTTTCAGTCAAAGATTGAGTACATTTTTTTTTCGCGACACACTGTATGAATATATAAATATCTGTTCTTATATGTATGTATATTATATGTATATATTTATATATATTTTTAGAGAGAGAGAGAGAGTAAACAGAAACAAAGCATCTCAATTGGTCATGTAATTCTTTAAAAAGCAAATAGAGAGTGGGAAGAGACATGAATCTTTCTTCTTTACTTACTTTTCTGATTAAACCGCTGCCTCCATGATCGACGCTAAATATTTGGATAAATACAATTTGAAGCAAACTACAGAAAGTTATTTTTCCCTTCCATAAATGGGAGGGCTAATTTTATTCCAATTTCCTGGTTACTTATCTGATTAAGCTAACTAGTGCTGTTTATAAGTTGTTTTTAATTAATTATTGTTATGGGTATTTTGGGCAAGGACTGAATCTCTCTATATATATGAATGCAACAATTGGGAAAAACATGAATAATATTATTGGGCTTGTAAAGTTTCCAACTGCAAGTTCGACTACTCGAAGGTAACTAGAATCCTAATCAGACTTGACGAACAGTCTCATAGTAAAGCGACCTTGTGTGCTGACAGTCGCAGTACTCATGCAGGGACCCTAAGGTGAGGGACAGTTCAATCCTCATACAGAGACCCTAGGGGAGGTACAGTTTAATGCTTATTGAGGGACCCTAAGGGGAGGTATCTTTGACTTCAATGCTCATGCAGGGACCCTAAGGAGAGGTACAGTTCAATGCTCATGCAGGAACCCTTAGGTGAGGTACAGTTCAATCCTCATACAGAGACCCTAGGGGAGGTACAGTTTAATGCTTATTGAGGGACCCTAAGGGGAGGTACAGTTCAAAATCATCAAAATTAATTTCTCAATATTCGTGTAGAAACTGGACGATGTTACGCTACCTGAAGGTAGGTCGAGCTCCTGCGCGAGATACGCGAGAGAGCTTAGAATAATAACCTTTCTCAGCTCGTTCATGCTCACCAGAAGAAGAAAACTATCATAGTAATGTGCTCCTTCACAGTAATATTATTTTAATTCTCATGTCTAACTTAAAAAAATATTTTAAGCAGTGAACTGCCTTGAGAATGGTGAGTCGCCATTGAAAAGACTCATGTTATCAAGAACCATCATTCCTATTATTGCGAGTCTAAAATTTGGGATTAGAATGCGAAGCTTGAAAGAAAATTGAGGTATCTCATTAATGAGAAAATTCCTTCGACCTTTAATCGCTAAAACACTAACTTTGAAGTAGAAAGCAGAGGAGTCTGCCCTTCCAGGCAGACAATCACAAATTCCAAAGAATACAACACGTGACTTGAGAAGATCTATGCCTTATCATTTCCATTTGTTAGCGAGGATTTTTGTGACTTCCTTCAATGTTACTGGAGCAGGAACATCTTTATATGTATCTCTCATTCGAATCAATGAACGACCCAAACCCCTTTCAGCTCAAATGCCTCGAAGAGCGACTAAGTCAATAAAAAGCAAATCAAGCAAGGAATATTTGAAATTAAACGATGAGCTCTTCTTTTAAGGACCTGACGGCGTCGTCGAGGCATATGAACGAGATGACTAACTCCCGAACAAGGAGGAGCAGCGCCGTAGATTTTCGCGAGGTTGTAAGTGTGTGGACCGTTGCCAAGATTGGCCAGGCAAGCCCATTGAAATGCTGGCGCCAAGTCCAGCAAGTTTCGTGTCTCATGAACAGAAAAAAGTCCTTTCATGTTCTTTGACGATGAAGTTTAATACAGTCTTGAGAAAGAGAGCGTGATGTGCTTTGGCTTAAATTATGAAGCCTGTTTTTAATTCTTAAATGAGGACCGTAGCTGTTGAATGAGGCGGCTCATGGCTTGAGGAAGATGAGATTCCTCAGTTCTTTGAGTATAAAAATAACGAGTTTCTTACACAGTCGCAAGGCTAGGGCGTGTCCACGACTTTGACGTCGTGGAGTTGGTTAAATTCTCGTGGGTTCGATTCCCTACCCTTACATCCACCGTCTGCGAACAAGTTTATTCCATTAGCTTGATGACTTAAACTTCAAGGACAAAATTGGTTCATTTTATGATGCACCAAGCTAACAACGAGTATCTTTCCGAAGTCAAGTGTTCTACAAAAGATTTCTATTGAACAGTTTAAGTGCGCAAGTTTTTGGATGAGATTTGTTTTAGTTGAGCGTTCAGATATACTTTCCATGTATCATATGAATGTATCTCGGCTTCAACGTACTGTAGATCTTTATTCCGTGCTGCTCTGGTATGCGTCATAAGAATAGGATAGTTAGTTTGTTTCAAATCGAGCTAATTTTAGACAAACTCGCTTTGTATTTCAGGTGTTTTAGTGTGAATTAGATTCGCGATCGATTTAAACCAGTATCGTAACCAGAGTAGTTGCGCTTAAAAATACATCTTAGGATAATGTTGAGCTTCGTAAACAATTTTAACAGCAGGATTGCGTGAAAGACTAACCTTTATCAAAATGACGCTCGTTTCCATGTCCTGGCATGCGTTTTGGACTGGACTGCTGAATCTCTCTGTTCTTTTTGCATTATCGATATTGTAGCTAATGGCGCATGTGCATGATGTGTTGTATCGACATGAACTGGCTAATACATATATGCAATTTTTTCTTCGCAGTTGGGCAAAGTTTAATTTTATACATAAAAGGTTATTTCAGGCTATAGTATTTTGCTTTCTCGTAAAAGACGTATGGAAAAAATGAATGAACCTGCTCTCATGGGATGGTCACTTGCGTAGAATGAAAATTTAAGAACATGTTTGAGAGAATTTCATGTGAGGTAATACTGTATAGGAAGGATTGCGAGCGATAGTATGGCTGAAACCAGGTATTTAAGATCTGTCACCATGTGACTGTCAATAGGGTATTCGGAAATTTGTGAACAAAATGAGATAAAAAAATAAAGTGAAAAAATGAAACTATGACTAAACAAAGTATCAAAATCATTAAACAAAAGTCCAGGGCAGTTGGACTTATAAACTGCACGGACTTGACTTTGCTTTGAGCTGTGATTCTTTAGGCTGCTTTTAGCCTTTTTAAATTCCCGAGATTTTGAAGACTAAAAGCGTCAATTTAGGAACCAGTACTGCACGTTTTTCTTTACACAACCCCCCTCGCAGCGGCGGCTGAGGGAATCCCCAGAGCAAAATGTTTGCTGACATTTTGAATTAAACATAAGCCCAGCAGCGGGGCATCGACGAGCTGGAATCGAGGAGGTAAAGTGGCCATTTTCTCTGGCGCAAAAATGGCAGGCCTTCTTTCGTGTTCACTGAGTAGGATCCATAGTGATGTGTGCGTATAGTGAATGATCAGTTCAGTGAATCAGTTGTGAATCATCAGCGACAATTGACACGTAATGTGGGAAAATTTCTGGGGAAATGAAAATGATTACGACTACTGTTCAAATGATTATCGATGTATGATCGGTTTACAATCTCATTTCGTTTATAAGTTTGGTTTGCAGTAATTTTTCAGAGATTATGTACAGGTTATGAGAAGTCACTGTATTTTTATCTCTAAATCTTACTCTTGCATATAAAAAATGCAAAACATACGAGCGCGCATCACTCCTGTGCTCGAAGAAAACTCAATTTATGCAGCAAACATATTGCAATACAAGAAAATAAATTGTCAGTGTATTTATTTCCATTTCTTTCTTCTTTATTCATTTGCATGATTCCTTTTTAACCAAGAGCGTCTAATTTGGACTTCAGAGCACATTTTGCATGGAACGGCGGAAACATCATTCAATCGTAAATAACAGAAAAGAAATAGCATTCATTTAATATTTTCAAGTGAATTTGAGTGAAGCCTCTAAAATTGGTCGTAAATTCGAGTAGTCACTCCTAACTTCACGATCCTCATGAACGAACGAGTTTGTTGTGTCGATTTCAAAAGACAATAATAAATTTCGCACATGACGGTGTCTGCTAATTAGTGAAGGTGACGAGGCTGTGTCATGTGAATTGCAAAGCTTGCTTGCAGTTGCATAGACTGATGCGTACTTGGACCAAATTAAGTCTTCTGAATTGTGTTCTGCAATAGCATCACTAACTGGACGCATGATCTGCTTTAATATCACTCATAACTAATGATGTTGAAACTGAAAGCCTTTGTTTATTCAGAAAGCTAGAACTCGAATTAACGTGTTTGCATTTTAAATGTGAATTCTTCACGTGATCATCGGATTTGTTTAACTACAGGGTGATCAAGCATGAGTGACAATTTTGAATACTACAAAATCTGGTGAACTGAGCAAAAAAACTAACATCACTAACGTTTTTCCAGCTCTCCACATAGGGAGGTTTTATCATTCCGTAGATATGATACCGGATGCATGGAATACGTCGCTGTCTCTGTGTCATTTAATACAACTCGATTTTTAAAAATGGCTGCCCCTGCACACCAGAAGTTCAGCTTCAGGAAAGATTCTCCCTTCTCTTCCAAAGCATCCAAGTTCATCATTCTGAAGTCAAGTACACTGCAGCAGTGAAGAGAGTTTTTGGAACAAAGTTCTACCCGAAAAATCCTTGTAAGGTTCCAAACCTAAAGGTATTTCAACGAGTCATCGACAGGTTCCACGTAGCATTTCGATGACTTATAACTTATAAGGCATTTGAAGACCCAATGTAAAAGATGAAATGCATTAGGCTTGATTACTTGGAATGAAGCATCTTTTATACCATGGGAATGCGAATAAAATTGCAGAGAACTATTTCGCGTTGAGTAGACATGAGACAGAGCTTCATTTTGGCATTCGAGTAAAGGAACAGAAAGGAAGACATCATTTAATACATTCAGTTTTCTTTGAAGAACTCTCAAGTAATTAGTTCTGGCTTCTTCAATTTCCTCATTTTCATTTTTTGACACTGAATTAAAGTAAGTTGCATATTTTCGAAGCTGACAAACTTGATCGTTGGTAAAGCATAATGGGTATTTTGTAGGATGAACTAGCTAATGAGAGATTTTGCAGCATGAACTAGTGATTGTGTTGCCTGAACTAATGCATAAACTAGTGTTTGTGCAGCATAAACTAGTAAGTGGATGGTTTTGCTTCGTAAACTTGTGGCTTTGAGGCATGAACAGCTAATGAGAGATTTCATATCACAACATCAGCCAAGTCCGACTAAAGTTGCATGCTGGAAATCAACTCGACAAGCGACGTCGTCGCTTCCATCTGTGAGGAAAGCAGCTCTATTTTGCACTGGCATATGTCAGCTCGTAGCTGAGCAACGTTCATTACAAGCTTCTCTGAAATGAGCTGCCCAGTTTGGCAAGTCTGAAGCAACGCTATCCGCTCAAGACACGAGCGATCTGAGACCACTGTGAGGAGTTCAGAGCCGTCAAAATGACCGAAGCACTTAACAGGATGAACCTAAAGCCTCAACATTTCTCCCTTTAAAACTACAGGGCTGGCAAAGGCAAACTTTAGACATGACGTGCGTAGTACAGCACACTCTCCTTTCACTCCGGGCGGTGCGGGCTGGCTTTCTGGACAGTAATTGAAAGTGCGTCCTGTCCGATTTGATTTGAGTCTACCCAGGTTTAGAAATGGACAAGAGTAACTAGATTTGGGTAACTCACATCTACTTGATTAAACGCAGCCTGTAAAATTGACTGCGTATTATGAAGTGTCGGAAGCATGTGGAGTTTGGTGGAAGGAAATGCATGTAGGCCATGGCTTGGTTTAGTCCAAGTGACTTTCAGAAAATTTTGTAGCATCAAAAAAAATACAAAAATATCCCATGAGGTTGAAAGGGAACATGGACAAGTACTCAGAGATAAATTCCCGACGTTTTGAGCAACATGGCAGATTTTATCTCTGAGTAAAGTGGCTGCTGAAGGAGTCTTCCTCTGGGACGTCAAGCCACGGTGTACCAGAATATGCAAACACATCGTAGAAGTCTTGCTTCTTCAGTGAAAAATTTAAATTCATTCAGTGAACTTACATTTCATGTGCGAATACTTTTGGATTAATAAGAAACATTTTAATGTAAAATGCACTGTAATGTTATATTTTAATGACAATTTTGATGGCGTTAATTGAGCGAAGCATTGCTACAAAAATCAAACAAGCAATATTTTTAATGGGATAGTACGACCACTACAGTAATTCATAATTCAAATGAATAAAATGAAGAAACATTGATTGTGAATAAGAAAACCTTTTCATTATTGATTATCACAGAAAATTAAATTTTCCGATGATTATACAATCATTTTGAGCGCTGCTGTCCATTTTCGCGCTCAATAAGCGCATGTTTATTACGCCATGATTTTCAGCACAATCGATTGCTTCTTGTTCATATCACGCATGTTTGTTTTAACACCATTTTAAGCACTCAACACGCCCACTTTCGCGCACATTTCGCGCACGTTTATACGTCATTCGGCATGCGTTAATAAAGCGGTGAAGGTTAACGTTATAGCGGCTCACGAAGACGTGTTTGGAAACAAGGTTAACGTGGGAAGAAATGCCTACTAAACGCTGCGGGCTGCGCAGGCGCATCCGTTCGTTTGTCGTCGAACGTAAACACGGGACTGAAATACCCGAGGTGATTACCTCCGCTCTTCTTGCGCGTCTCCCGGTGCTTTGCTACCTTCCAATGTACTTGCAATGCGTAATTAATGTATCCTATTGTTGCGTAGTTCGGTGAGCTCAGGGAATAGAACATTAAAGTTCTATTTATTTCTCTGTCAGTACATAAAATGTGACTAATAGAATGGAGTAATACTATGTACATTCTCCCTTGTTTCATGTTACCTTCAGCAGTAGACATGAGGAACGCTTGCGGAATTGTGGGATTTGTTTACGGTGATGCCTATCTTCCTTCATACGAGTGAGGTAAATATGTTCCACTTGGCGAGTTAAAGCCGGGAATGTCAAAACATCACGAGAGTTTAGCTCCTCGTTGCATTCCCGTGGAGCGATGCTTCTGAAATTTTGTACTTTGTGTCCCTTGTTTTAAAATTACTCACATTGTTTCCGATTACAGAGGCTCTCGTCGTAACGAAATGCTGCGATGCTTTCACGCGAGTCATTTGAGTTACATAGTATTATAGAAGCTTATTCAGTTGTGTCCACTGCATAGCACTTGAATTAATCTTTGAACTTTTAGAAATCTTGAGCGCACTGGCTATTATCAAATGTAGTGGAGATGAAACAGCTCTGAAAAGTCAGGAATATGTGCCGCAGCGACTGTTTGCAAAGCTGTTCCTCTATGCTAGTGCTGCTTTTCATATTAAGCGTTGCTTCATGACATCTTGAAAACTTCATAATGGGATTCATCATGGGGAGGGCACGTCACTCCTTACAATGTTGTGGAGAAGCGTCCGAACAAGCTTGATAAGTTATGCATGAGAGCATGGGTGAGGATTACATGCAAAGTCCAAAGTTCCTTTAATCTTGAACGAATTATTTGTGTCAGCCCAACGAAGCTGCCAAACGAGCAGCTCGCTCACGTGATAAATTACTGCTAGCGTAAGTTTTAGAAATTTCCTTATAAAATGAGGCATACTTAACAAATAATTTCTAGGCCTGTTCGAGCTGCAGAATTCGACCTCTGCACTCACAGTGTATTTTCCTTTCATACGTTTGGGAGAAATAGATTCGACTTCGGCAAAAAAATATATAAGTGAACCCGTACATAGCTTCTAAATCCTACTTCTTGTGGGAAGAGGACAGTTGGGATTTAATTTGAAATATTTTCCAGTTACGCCTCTAGTCAGTTTACCAGCTTCTTGCCGCTCTTTAATTCCGACTGACACATCGGATACGAAGGAAATGATACTCCTCAGAGTGTCATAATTTCGCAAGCAAAATCGGTACGGAAGTTTAAGCCTCATCAATTTCAAGAAACTTAATTATCATTTTTAAGAAACATGCAGTTACTAATTGAGGAAAACAAGCAAGACAGATAAAGCCTGAACAACAGCAAATCTACTTTACACAAGGACTGTGAAACCAAGCCCACTCGGTGCATTTCAAGAACAAAAGGCTAGGAAACACACCCACTTGTGCGCAGGACGTGATGAGCCACGACACTGAGATAACAAAACTCCATAAAACTATTAACTGAGAGCAAGGCCGCGTTTTTGAAATCGCTCTTTGAGTTTCGCAGTTTTAGTAATTTTCTCTAATTGGAATACCAGAGAGCAGTTTGCTGTCCAGCTGCTAATTTGGATCAACTTTTGTGCGACTAAATTTAACGGGAGCTACGGGCACACATCCTGGTCGCGTTCAGTGCTTTAGTTAAAATGTTACCTTCGTTGAAAGAATTCCATCAAAACAAAACTGCAAAAAGGCGTTTTATATCTTTACAGCATTGCATTTTACTTTTTATTGTTATAGTTGTTATGAAGGATGAGTCTCACAAACAAGAAAACTTCAAACGTTAATTTCACAAAATTGAGGCTGAAGGGAAGAACTAGTAAAGCAGAAAATCAGGATTTTATTTAGGCTTCAAAAGCGTTCCAGTAAAATTTGAACTGCGGCTTCATTATAAAAAATCTCTCATCCTTAAAATGAACAGAATTTAAATGAAAATCACTTCACGGGAACGTTGATTATGATTACAAAACAAATTGTCAAACTACTAGATATTGAAAAAACTTTGAAAAATATTCATCCTTTCATCTTTTGTCTCCAGCGCTTTTACGTTTTCAAAATTGGTAATTCATAAGTGACACGAATTAATACAAATAACGTTAAAAAGATACAGTGTTTTATATATAAATGCATAAATTATGAAAGTATTTCAGAGATAAAAATACATCAATGGCAACGCGCCAGAATTCATATTGAAATTGCTGTACGCTGGAACACGTTGATTTATTGAACAAAGTTGTTAAAGAATTACGAAGCGTCTCACAAGCTTACTTCTGATGATAGTGAGTTCGTTGCTTCTCCATTCTTCGTTTGGACGAGTGTGTGACTGCATCTTAAATCTATCTGCAGTTCAGGAACGAACTAGAATGTTTTTGAGCACTAGACAAAAAATTTATTTGTGTCAGAGCTCGCTTAAACCTAGGGAATTCTACAGTGAATGCCTTCAGTCCACTATTTTCGACAAAATTTTCTACCAACAAAATACTATTACCGCCGTAAAATTGTTCCTAATTGTAGCGAGTCACCTTTTCTATTGTTTTCTTCCAAATGTTGTTCTGTTCAGATATTGCACGACATGATATGTTAGACAAAAATACATGCGTATGCCTATGCAGATATCATCATCGATGTGCGATCGGTTAGAAGCATCGACAAGTTTTTTCACAACTTCTGGCAACAGCAGCTCCCTGTTTCATCTCGTGGCGTGTGTGTTAATTCTGCAACTGTGGCCGTCAGTTTGTTTTTTTGGGGCGAACAGAAGATCGCAAGATCGGATTGGCGGCTTTTTGCTTTGAATCATGTGTGAAAAAAGGCTAGCAGTAAGTATTGTTCTCTGATAGGAGCGGTGTGCTCAGATGTAAGTGCCATTTCCAATATTTTTAAAATTTCAAGAACTGAAGAAAATTTCCTATCACAATAGTGCATTACTGATCAGCATTCAAAGTACTCATTTCTTTACCCATAAATTTACACTGGACGAGTTCTTACATAAGATTGGTCACTATTGTCTCACTGTGCGAGAGATACGTACAAGTGCTGATATTTTTCTAGTATGTAAATTTAGGATGAAAACCTTCCTATTGAAGGAAGATTTCTTCTATGAATGTATATTTAAGCTGAAAAAATTACCCCTAAATTTATTTTGTTGTCAATGAGCAGTATATTCTTCAACTTGTTCAGCTTATTAAGGATTTTATGAGACCCCCCGGCTTTTTGGCAGCAACCTTCTACCCAACTTCTTTCTGGAAAACCTCATCCTATATTGACTTGAAATAACTTTACGGGTTTCTTTACGCGGCAGGACATCGGCACAGAAAATGAGAAAACAGTGCAGAGAAGAAAAATTCGTGAGCCATCAATCAGTGGGCGCAAAATGCTCTCGTCATGAACGATTTTTCTCCAAAAATGTTGCTCGTTAAGCCACCCTATGCTAATTGCATTTGCCCGAGGCACCTCGCCTTCCTTCCACGAATTGTTCCTTTGAACTGCGGCTTCAAATTTTTGAGGAAAGGCGTCCTGCAAATTTGACCTTTGAAGTGGAATGATTTTCGAGAAAATGAGTTCCATTGTACTTGGCTTTGAACGCTGTGCATCTGATTTCCAAGAACAATGGGATGATTTTTCCACGTTGCACTGAGTGTCTTAAATATTCTAATGGGATTTCCTCCAACAGTTTAGCCAACAGATATATTAAAACATAGGAACTGCTCTCAAATGAAATCTGCTCCTTGTTCCAGTTTGAAAACAATGTATTGCAAGATAAAGCGAATGAAAAATTATCAAGTCTTTATCTATTATTATGATAAAAAGGTTAGTTTAGACGTATTGCAAAAAGATTAGACGCATTGCGAAAAAGATACATCAGCGTGTAAGCAGTCTTCTCTAAACTTTTCCTCGTCAGTTTATTTAGTTTGTTCCATTTTTTTCGGAAGCTTCGATGATTGAAATTTTGAAAGCCACAGGCTGGGAGTGCCCATCACGAGGCAGAGTATAGTGCAAAGCTCAGGGTAAAATGCCGAAGATGTTCAGTTGTTCTGCATTCTGACTCCAGGGTAAAAGCTCCTCCTTTTGAATGTTTTTATTGCGTATAATTAGTTACTTCTAGGATAGACTGATCATCAACGCACATCTCATCACTGAATGAAACTCGGTCATTGTCTCACGCACCACTACTGCCGTGGTTACTCACCACTGCTCATGTGTTTAGGTACCACTACTTCGTATCTACGCAGCACTTCTGTCGTGTTTACGTACTACTGCTCATGTATAAATGTACCACATTTGTCATATTTTCACACCACTGCCCGCGTATAAATGCACCATTACTACAGTATTAACACACTCCTTCTGCCGTGTTTTCTTTTCTCTGCTTTTAAACAATTCACACTTTTATCATCGGAATAAAAGCGAGGAACTGCAGCTTCTTGAATTTTTGGAAAGATACAAAATACGAAACAATTCATTACATAAACAACGCTGCCTTCCTGTTTTCCAGCTGTATTTTGCATGCTGGAATGTTGTTGAGAGCATAAAACATCGAGCCCTGTGAGGCCACACTTATGTAACGAGGCTTGTGGGCCTCAGTCCTGGATTTTGCAGCTCATTAATTTTAAGTACGCCTGCGTTGTGTTCTGCGTAAAACTTATTGTATTTTACAGCAGAAAGATTCTTGGCTCTGCGACTCTCCCTGAGTATCACAGAAACATTCTTTGATCACAATTTATATAATGTTATTTTTTTTTACTTTCTGAAATCATTTTTAAACTCTCTGAAATCATATATATACTTTCTGAAATCATTTATTAGGCTCCCTGAAATCATTTTTATTTTTCCTGAAATAATTTATTAGACTCTCTGAAATCATTTTTAAATTCTTTGAAGTAATTTATTAGACTCCCTGAAATCATTATTAGATTCCCTGCAGTCACTTTTGTAGCCCCTGAAGCAATAAACGCTGGCAGAGCTGTAGACTCCCTTAAGTCAAGGTGTGATGATCCCCGAGTGTCTCTAAGTCGTCGAGTTTTGGATATGTCCATCATCCGTTGGATGTGATTAGAGCCAAAGTTGAGCTCATCCATTCAGACAATGGCTTGATTGGGCGGTCGAAAGCTTTGGTAAATTTTAAAAGACTATGAAAGTTATTTGAAGCAGTTTTGGAGCCGAAGGAGGATTCTTTTAGAGCCTGGATGAATAAAAGGATTTGAATGATGGTAAAGTTTGATTTCTCAAGAGACTTAGTTATGTGAAGAAACGAGTGAAAGTTGCATCTGATCACACCGGAGTAACTTGTTAAAAATGGAGGTATATGTAAAAGTTTTTTTTTTTAAATAAACGGTTCGAAATTATTGGCTTTCCATTATCTGTCTCGACGAGAAAATACTCGTAAAGCAAAAGATTTTTATCACCAACTGTAAACCTATTACCATGGTGTAATATCAAAATTACAGATAAAATAAGTGTGATTTCGAGTATTTTGAAATTTCCGATCAAAATGGTCGAGATAGTAAGCCATATACGAGGTTTTTTAATGTTGTCTGATTTTACACTGGCTACTTAATTAATTTCAGTAGATCATATTTACCGACAAGAATATCCGCGACAAGTGTAATAACCACGACGTATGAGAAACTGTCATTTAATGGAGGACGCTCCATATATATGATGTGTTCAAATCAGCCGTGAGGAGTGTCGTAAGCACGCTAGACGTTATCACCTCATGCTTCTACCTTTTCACCGACTTCACACCGACTTGAAGAACGAGGAGAAGAAGAAGGGCGTCAACTGGCCGAAGGAGATGCCTAACGTCGACACCAAGAAGGGTTCTGGTATAATTATATATATGTTTTATGTCATTATTTAACAGCCTTATGTCAATTCCATTGCTTCTATAGTTGGCGAGAATTAATGTTTCCCTTTTCGAATATAATTCAATACGCTCGAGTCACACGTAACCGCTTATTTGTGGAAATTAATCAGATCACACTTCAAATATCGTGCAGAGCCATGCGTGAGAGTTCGCTACCTCATGGAGGGAGCGAAAGGGGCATTAAGTTCCGTGCTGCTGTAGAGAAAAGACGTGTGCTTTCACGGCCGGCTCCTTTGGGAGCCCGGCTTTTGCCCGGTTTTTGCCGCTTGGCCTGGCTTTGACTCACTTGGCCCTACGTTGTGTATTATCGTGTAACTTCGTATAACTTCTAACATAATTAAAGCAGTCACGGAGCCATAGCGCACCTTCCTGGAATCCGACATAAGATGAGTTCCAATTAGTGCATTTTCCCTCGAAGCAATTCATAACTATTTCTCCTGTGCATAGGATTATATCAACGCCACGCCTTAAGCGTATATTCGTTTATTAACTCGAAATGTAATAAGTGCGCTAGATTCATATAATGTAATAGGTGCGCTAGATTCATTCAACGTGTTAGTAATTTTGTATTCTTTGTAGGGAATAAATAATTAATATGTTTCCTGCATCGTTAATTTCCCATTAGGGATGGAGACTGGTTATCGAAGTTGTTAGTGGCACGCTACCATATAAATTGACTGATAATTAATAATTATTCTGTGGACGTTGAAAAGTCTCCTTTAATCCTCATTAGAAAAATAAAAGAATTGTGACCTTAAGTCACGACAATCAAAGGAAATGACAGCGGAGAAGAAAGAAAAAAGGTCTACGACACAAGCGTGAATGGATGCGGGATGAATGGGGGGCAGAAAATCAGCGAAGGGTCCGAATTGGCTTTGATGTAAAGGACTTCTACGCATTTCTCTTTAGCTGAGGAGTGTAGGACGAGCTGCAATGTAGGGGGAAAAGTTAGTGAGCGAGAGAATCCAATATTTTCTGTTTTGTTAAGATAAGGTAACGCGATCACGCAAATGAGCGGCAATTTTAAAGGAGACGATCAACTTGCGTGTATTGGGAGTACTTTCATTTCGAATGCATGTCTGCAAGAGGTATTCCCCCAATTAGTCAAGCAGAAAGCATGTTCATTTAAATTGACGGACCTTAGAAACAATTCAAGGAAGACATCTCGAAACTCTGCAATAGACTAAACCTGATTTGTTAATTTCGATGTGCTAATACATTTCTGAATGACATCTTTCAAAATTCATTTCTGAATGACATCTCTCGAAATACATTTCTGAATGACATTTCTCAAAAGCCTATTGAATGCTAGGAATAACTTCACTGAAGCTCTACTGTGAGACAATTCTGCTCGTTCGCGAAGGCGCAAATAACAATCGAATGGAAGTTATGACAATCAAAGAAATGTGACGCAAAGCCAACTTGAAGCCCTAGTTCCCTGCATTACTGACGTGATGACGTGGCATCAGCCAACCTCCTTGTGACCACCCCGCTCCCAGCGGCGGCCGCGTCGCGTGATCGTTTACCATCCACACCAGCACCAAATTTGCACAAAGCGAGAGAAAACTCGAGCGAACTTCCATAAAAACTTCCGTACATGAATCTCTGGAGTGAAGTCTCTTGCTCTCGAGCCCGCTGAACTTTGTGCCTCACCAAATTTGGAGGGGAACTTTTTCCGCGGAGATTCATTTTTATTTGCAGTGATCTTTCAGCGGAAGATAAAGTTGTGTCCATCACGGAGCGATTGAGAATGGTGATGGGCGTCAGATCTGATGTAATGGCTGGGTAGAGGTGGTGCATTGATCATAGACCTGCAGAAGCGTTATTATATTCGAAGTGAGGTGTAAAGGAGAGACTAGATAGAGAATCATCTCTTTGATGCTTTTGAGACAGAATTGCAATTGGGAACCTAAATTGACGCGTTTCACTCTTGGTTTTCGAAGTACTGCAAATTTTATTGATTGTTGTAATTTCTCTTTGTGGTCCTGGTACTAGATATTATTGTTTATTAGTCAAGGCTTGTATTTGATTACAAATTATAACTTTTTGATCACTGTGAGCATATGTGAAGGTGTTATCATTATGTTCATGTGTGCTTTTCATGTGAATTTGTGTTTGTCAGTTCTATGAACATTTAAGCCGGTGACAACTAGCAAAATAACTGCAGAGATGTCTGGACATGAGCATGTGTTTTTTGAGTTTGTAAGGAAGTAATAAGAACCATTTTGCGTATTCTAGAGTTTATGAGCTTTCTGAAGAAGGGGGTAAGATCTACAGAATATTCTGCAAGTTTTCTTGACTCGTGTACGCCTCTTAATTTTTTGTTGTTCATGTTTTATGTTTTCTGCACTGAAATCTCATCTCTCAGTCAGATCTCTCTGAGATCTTCTCTCAGACTGAGATTTATCTTTAGCGTTCACAGACCCAAATACCACATTGCAGAGGACATTTTGAAAAAAATTCAAACTCAGCATTGTTGTTTGAACTGTTGATGAGTTAGCGAAATGTTCAGACATTGCCTTAGGCTAGTCCAAACATACTGTTTGACGAGTTACTGCTTTGATAATTGATTATTTTAACAAATGAAATGAATGCTAAATGGGTGTTTTGAAACGACTGAAGTATTTCTGAATAGTTTCAGAGCCATATGCTGCTGTCATGTCGTTTACTGAAATTATTGAATGATTACGGAAATTATTCGAGAATCTTCTCAATGCTCAGACGCATGTGCATACTTACCTTGCTTAGCATCGTTAAATTTCTTCTTGAACTTTATTTATTATAAACACTCGAGTTATATTGGACAGATTAGATAAAAAAATTGTCGTAACCTTCTTTTCTTTTCAAGTCAACTATACAGTTATTTCTACTTCGTCAGTCGTTTCAA
>JACJUY010003691.1:0-22804 GCA_014220935.1 Platorchestia sp. MABIK | reverse complement strand
GGGAGTTCCGTTAGGGGAGTTGGGAGGGCAGTTGTTATTTTTATGGGTATGTGGTCACTCGTATTGGGGCTGCTATGGGTTGCCATGTCAGTAGTGGCGCCACCTCTGGGGTTACATCAGGAAAAACTGATTAAATAACCAGAAATTCTTGTCAAATTAAAGTAAAGTTGTTATGAAATCTTTGTAGAAAAAGGTTCAATTCCAAGTTCAATTTCGAGTTTTATTCAGGGCAAGCCAGCCTGCAGTTAGAGATGAAACTGCGTTTTCCAATTCCCAACTCATTTCTAGAGAGAAATTAGTGAATGTCCTACATTTTTATCTGACAAAATGTTGGTCTTATACGTAAATGCTGGCATGCCGTACGATATTTTTTCACGGTTTCACTCAATGTTTCCATAAGCACTGAAACTTTTTACCAATTTCAATGCTTGGTCGTACCGTCGTTGACGGTCAGTCATTACCCATCGTTGACGGTCAGTCTTTAGCCATCGTTGACGGTCAGTCATTATCCGTCGTTGACTGTCAGTCATTATCCGTCGTTGACGGTCACTCATTACCCTTCCTAGTACGGTTAGCATTACCCGTGATGAACTGTTAACGGTATCTTCAGGAGCACTGCAAGAATTATCAATCCCAGGGGTAATATGTGTGGTCCCGAGCTGAGAGTTAAGTCGGTGTGTTTTTTGTTGATGTACAATTTTTTTTACTTAATGGACCTTTTTTCCACTTCACTGCTCTCCTGGTTTCCAGCACCTCTGACTGTCTGCAGCTTTTATCTTGTTTCATAAACTTCCTTCTGAACTTACTGTTTCTTTGAGCTCGGGATCATTGTGCATAGATTCCGCGTTCTTCTAACATCAAACATAATAGTTGTTTCACATTTCGTCTCTTGTTACACCTTTGTTGTTGTAAGGGATGCTGAAACTAATATATCATGATTTGAAAATATTTAACATGAGTTAGTTTTATTTTTGTTACTCTTCAAATAAGCCTTTTTGAAAATGTTCAGTAAATATGAATTGGTTTGAAAACCATCCGAAGTGTCAACGGTTCACTGTTAGTTTGTAGTCCCTACGTCAATTTTGGATGGAGTCAAAGAATGATTCCACTTTTATAATCATGAATGGGAAACTGAGCATATTCATGTCTGATAATATTTGGGTTCTGTAAATGAAGAGATCGATAACTAGGATTTGAGCCTCATATCTTATAGTGTACAGAAATTTGTCTAGGTATGCATAGTATGGTACACTATGAGAAACTAAATAACGCTTCCCTCTTGGAGGTAAAGCAACAGCACACTTAATCAAAGACCGAGTCGACGTTGAAGCTGAAAAACGATTTAGAAACGATTGTGTAACATTTCNAGTAATCGATGGCACTGCTGACAAATAGTTGTCTAATTTTTATTCGAAGAGCGATTCACCAGCCGGCAGGAGTGAACACTTCAAAACGATTTAAACGCATGAGTATTTTTAGATAGTGTGTGATCAGTGGCTTAAAATGTACAGAATATTTACTGCATGGGTATTTAAATGTTACTTTTATAAGGTGGGTTAAGTTCTAATATTGCAATTACTTGCAGTACTAATGAATATAAGACTCCAAATTTAAAGTTTGTTTACAAGTTGAACGCTCACTTGGAGAAATAGAAATCTCAACACATTATTACATTATTGCTAGAAAAAATTGCTGTCATCTAAAAAAGGTTACTGGTGTCTTTGATTAGCTAAAACTAACTTTAATAACTTGAAGGTCAAGTAAATTATTGCTTTTTTCCTTGAAATGTTTTTTGGTTAATATGAGTTAATTGCTTAATGTTGAATGTAAGGAAGCACTTAAAAGCTGTGTAAAATGTTATTTCTAGAACTGAATTCCTACTATGAAAAGTTTTTTGTTGACTGGTGTAATAAATTTGACACTGGATAGTTTTAGCAAGAAATCTGATGATGTGAAGCTGGACATTTTAGTAACTCATTTAAGGGTGTTTGAAATTTTACAAACATCCCTAATTTTTTCCATTTAAATACCAAAATGGAAAGGATGCTCAGATCAACTGGTTGTATTAAATTCAAGTTTTGAAGCTAAATGATATATGATAACTTACTTCTTAGGTTTTTTTCATCTTAGTATACCATGTGATATCGCAATTTTTCCTTCTAAGTTCTTCATTTTTCTTTTAATTTTAGTATTGGACCTACTATTGGTCAATATTGAATTTAATGTTGTCAACGATTTCAATAATTTTGTTGCCACAAATAAGTAATATGGTAGATTTTAAAAGGTTTTACATGAATGAAATTGTATTTGCAAATGTTAAGTTTTCAAGATATTCAACTTTGAAGTTATAGGAACCTCGTTCATGAAATGGGTTTCTCGCGCAAAAGCAGAACGTGTTCCAACAATACCGCAACTGCAGCCACAGTAAGGGCGCATAGGTATTTCACTTTCTTCATTGGAATAACAGAATGCAAAATATATACTTTTAAACTAGCATTATTGTCATTACAATAGCATTTAATGCACTCAAATAGGGTTGCAGAACATTCTTTGCATGCACCTTCCACCACAAGAGCCATACCAAAATTGCTGGCAGTATCTCAAAAACTAAGCATTTGCAAGCACAATGTCATTCCTGTAAAATTTCTCTAATTACCTAAATTTTGTGATTAAATTATAAATATTATTGACAACATTCAATTCAATATCGCCTTACACCGCAAGAGCCGTATCAAAGCTGTCGTTAATGTTATTTTTACCTGAACATTATTTCTGCTATATCTCAAAACTAATGAGAATAACGTTCACGTGAATAACGTTCACGTGAATAACATTCACGTAAGAATTGCATTATATAGTCGACTGCGTCGTAGCTTCATTGTTGGAACTCGCGCTTTTTTGGTAGAAAACCTCAGTGTAGGTATGGCTAAGTTAAATTATTTTAGATTAATTTAGGTTAGTTCATTTAACTAACCTAACTTTATCTAACCTAATCTCACATATCATTACGTCAATACTGTATTATAGCATGTTTACGTGTCTGTTTCTTTACTTTTATATACAACGTTCATATAACTTCAAAGTTGAATAACTCAAAAAGTATGCATTAGTAAGCAAAATAACATTCATGTGAAACGTCTTTAAATGGGTCATATTACCAATGTATGGGAACAAATTTTGTAATTTGTTGAACACACTAAAGCAAATATTGACTGGTTCAATATTCAATGGATAAATTTATAAATTTTAAGTTTTTTTCAGCAACTCTACATGCTTAGCTGTCTTAAACGAGTCAATGAAATATTTTCTGCTCTCATAGGCTTAGGATAGGCATATTTGCCTAAGAGCTAAAGCAAAAATGAATTTGAGGCATTATCATTTTATCTTAATCAAAGAATTGTAATCCTGTTTATAAGATAACTGTTATTTCCTCAGAGATATTTAAATAATACATACTGCTAATTTGGAATTATTTTTATGAATTGTTGGTGCATATGGTATGCTATTTCTTTAATTTTGAGTCACAAATTTAAAATTACTCTTTATGCTCAACTCCTGTGTTAGATATAACTGTTGTATATATTTATCAAAATCAGCAATCTTATGAAGATGATATGAGGTTCCAAGCTTATGGTTAGATAGTTTTTTTTATAGAATATCTTTTTGTTTTCTTGTGGATGCTTGCTACTTTAGGTTTACTCCTTTCATCATTTTTGATACCAATTACTTTCTTTTTAAGCTTTTATGTTATTGCATTAAATTTGTTCTCAACTTTCTGTTTTTATGTATAAGGCTTTAATGTTGTATTATGTTGGCAGATTTAAAACTTACATGGAGAACCAGAAATCCAGTTGGTGCAGCTAACTTTACTAGAGTTGGCGCTAATTGCAGAAGAAGATGTCTTATGTGGGAATGCAGTTGAATAGACTCCTTGTATCCTCATTCCCTAAGCTCCATTGAGAATGCTGCCTACTTCATTCTTGTTGTTGTTAGGGAGGACCAAACCATATTGTCTAATCTCTAAGCTCAAGTACCTATTGGTTCTGAGCCAAATAAAAGCAAGGCCCATGCTTGATGCTAAAATCGTTATCAAATAGTTTATTACATTTGCTCATACAGTGTATTTGCAAAAATGGGTTTTGACTATCACCCTTATTTAGAAACTCATGTGTGAGATATTGGCAACCTACCATGAGTAAATTTTTCATGGTTCTAATGACAATTTTTTCAGATCAAGTAAATGAAATATATGAAAAGTCTATGCTTGTTATTTAGGAGTCAGTAAGAAACAGGAAGCAGTATTGTAAAGAACATGTCTACTACTGATTGTATGTCTTTAGAAAAACTTACTTCACTGTCAGTTGAAAAGTTCACAGAGCAGTGCTGGCATATGGTCCACAACCGTTTACCTGGTGAGTAGCTTTTGCACTTATACAGATTAACTTATTTTACACTATTTTTATTCAAAATTGTATTTGTATGTGATGCAATCAATTTGAATTGGATTATTCTGTGAAAATTAAAAGCATAAATTTTTTGTTCAAAATTTGATATTTAACCACAGTGTCAAGTTCTGTTTTGCCTAACCTGAGAATTAGCCATTCAGTTATGTGCTCAATCCTTGAATATTAACTACTAAAATTGCCTTGAGAATTGTTGCTAATTTGCCATTACAAACATTGATGGATAGGCTAACTGATATGAATTTAATGCAATATTGTCAGTAAAACTATGAAGAACTAAAAGTGTTTGCTATTTTATTTTAAATCATTTTTTATGCATATGTTGAGAGATTTGATGCCTACTGGAAATCTCAAAAGAAACAAAATCAATTAATTTATGCTCTGCAAAATAATTACAGTAGATTTTCTGCTGCAGTTATTTTTGTGTTGTATGATGCTTCAATTCAAAAATGTTTATTTTGCAACATAGATTGTATCCTAAATTCCAACTGTTTTGTACTGAGTCAGTGATAGCAAATCTAGGGTGTTAGTTAGCTCTTAGCCAATTGCTTGCAGTTGACTGGTTGGGATAGTTTATGGCCTAATTTCTATATCTTTGGCAAATTTCTCCATAATTTAATTCACCATTGCTGCTGTTTATTTCTTTATACAGTATTTAAGCTCCATTATTCTATATATTGCATGTAAGTCTATCGTTATGTTGATAGATTTGTTTTAAGCTAAAAATTTTAGCTACACAATACAGGTTTTGCATATCAGTTAACCCTATTAAAACAAAAATTTTTGGGTCTTGAACAAAATATCACTGTAATTTATCTGCATTTATCATAAGTAAAACCCTGTAATTGTGAACTTTTTATCAAAGCATTCAGGAAATAAGAATGCTGTGAATGAAATCCTAATGTCCTTCAATCTCCTCAGGGGGATACAACTACTGTATCTGTGGGAATTAGCACTCCCAGGAGGAAAATGTGTGAGGGCCAGAGCTGAGAGTTAGGTAGGCCTTCTTTTGTTTAAATGAAATGTTTTTGTTATGTTAAGGACCACTTTTTTCAGTTCACTGCTGTCCTGTTTTTCAGCATCTACTTCTTTCTTTTTCAACTTTTATCTTGTTTCATAAACTTCTTTCTCAACTTACTGTTTCTATGCCCCTTCTGCTTAGATTCTGCATTTCCTTTTCTCCTTACTGAATGGTTCCTTCCTCTCTTTGGAATGCTTTTTTAACAGTTTGGGAGGCTTAAACTGACATCTAATGTCCTTCAAAAAAGAGAGTTATTGATATAGAGATAACTAATTGGGTAAAACATGTAAATTAAAGCATTTTTGCTGTATTCATCATTTTTCTAGGGAAATTTTTTACTTAAATTTTGAGTTTCACTAGAAGTTATTGACTTGTATCATCATCAAGTTATAAATGATTTTCAAATGCATTTTTAAAAATTTTGTCCTTCAGATACTAGTAATGGTTGTTTTGAACCAGTTATGAACTGCTTTTTGCTCCTTTATAATCAGTATCGCATTTTGACGCATATTTTTTTGTTAGACACTTGAATGCAGTTGGCCTTTAGGAACACAACTCTCTATTTACAATCAAAATGGTGTCACCACAATTCAATTATGTCACATTTCATAAATTATATGCATGAAGAAAGTTAATCCAATGGCTGGTCATTTATAATGCTAGTCTTCATAGCTGCTGAGGTGATCTTGAATTAGGTACCCATATCAGTTGATACCAAAAATTGAATGTGTGATTCTGAAACAGGGCTTCACAATGGCTACTCAGCGCAGGATGTTACCAGCTCTAATGGCTTGCAGTCGGACGGACTGGAAAGCCGCAATGCCTCCCTGCAAATGCTCAACACTCCAAGTTAGTGAAGTTTCCTGATCCTAAAATTAACTCAGTGTGATTAACATTGCATCATTGTAGAGATATTTTATATTTAATTTTACATTCCCATGCAATTGATATTCTCTTTCTACTTTGCTCTGATGTTAGAGATGTCTGAAAATGAATATTTTTGAAAAGTGTTGTTAAGTAGAATGAGCGTATGAAAACTGTTTCCAAAATTGGCAAAACATAATTAGGTTGATTTTGAGCATGTGTGCAGCTACCAAGATAACTCCTCATGAATAAATCCAAAATATCAGGAGGGTTCAGTGTTTTAGCATGTTATCACTTCAATTCATTCACTGATAGGAAGATATATGTTTATGGTGAGTCTAGAAAAGCCAGTATAAACCAATACATATGTTTATGTAGACTAGTGCTAGTGTATGTTCCACAACTCATGCTTTCCCAGCATTGAGGTTTTGTCTGAAGCTGCTTTTAATCATTGACTATTTATTATTGATTTGGTCATGAGCTTTTGGCACATGAAAATGTTACTGTTTCTGCAGTATGATCTGGGAACTGCTTGTCTGTTCTAATTATTAGCTCAAGTATAAAATTATTAAAAGAAATATGAAGAATATTATGAATTTGGGCAAGTTTCACCAAAAAGTAAGCTTTTCCTAATATACTTAGGATGTTTTGAACTTCTTGCTGGGCTTGTAATTCTTGGAGCTGATGAACAATTTCTTCTGACTTTGACGTTAGTGCTGGCTTCTGGCAAATCCAAGCTTGTCATTAGCTTGTATTTTCCCTGAACGTTACCCTAAATGTTTTCATGATTGCTTGCTACTGATTTGTTTCTTCATTAATATTTTTTACTTTATAATTCCCTATGATAGTTGTCTTGTTACAACGTTTTTTTGGCTCTTAGGATTTTACGCAAAGAAAATTTCAGCTGCAAATCTGATCTGGCTTTTTCAGGTTTCTTTGCCATACTATGGAAGTCATGTAGGATAGGAGCCTTACTTAGCTTGATTCCATAGTTTGTCTTATACCACCCAGTCTCTCAAAGTGCTAGCTAAATATTCCATTCTACTGCAAAAGATTTCTAATTCGAATCTTGCTTCTTTAGGAGAAAAATTCAAAAGTTATAGTTACCTTTATCTTCATTTGTTGCAATAAGTCATTATGTATTGTTGTACCCATTCCTTGTCTCCTATTTCCAGATAACAACAAGAACATTGTGGAAGTGAAAATTCGGCTATTTTACGCAGGCCGGCCATTCCTCGTGCGTTTGCTCTACTCTGCCAGACAACCCTGGATGCCTCCTGATATTCTTTGCGATGATGTTGGCTTCAATGATGCTATTTCTCTGGATATGATGAGTAATGAGGTTAGTAATGAAAATTGTTATTGTAAAGATCCAGTCATGATGATTTTTTTGGTTGTGACCTCAATTTGTGCCCAAATTTTGTTCAATTTGCTGGTGCAAATTTTTTTTATGAAATTATGGGAAATGGCCTCCACCATCTTCATCTCCAATGTTTGAAATTCATAAATTACCAGTTAATCACAAAAAGATATAAATTTTAAATCTGTCAAGTAAGGTTGATTGAAAAATCCTTTTATTTTAATTGGTGCAAAAAAAAGTACCAATCCTTTTAAGTTTAATCATATATTTCATAGTGGTAGAAAAGCATTAGGTTGCCTGTGTTCAGTATGATGTTGGCATGCATGCTCATTCTGAAGTGTGAGTTGATGTATATATTAATTTTTGCACCTCTAGAGCAATGTTTGACAACTTCTAACCCTCTTCTCCGTGGTGTAAGGTGTTATGCAGCAGACTTTGATTTGGTCCCAGTTTGGGATCAGTAGTATTTTCCATAGACCACAGCTATCAAGCTTCGATAGTGTGCAGAGAAGATGCGTTGTGGGAGTTGAAGTGGGACCCTTGTACTTGCTCAACTTGCACTTCACTCTCCTATTCCTTTTCTTTATATTTAGAAAAAAGCGTTTTATGACTCAATTGTAATCATGGAGTGATCAATAAAGATGTTTCTTGATTTCGAGATCTAGCTGACAAAAAATTATTTGTTATTCTTCAAAAAACAATGCTAGGCATCTGGAAATCATCTTCTGTTAAGTCAGAGTTTGATGCAATTTTGGCAGTCAAGATTTTACCTGATAGCACAGTAATTCAGTAGACATGAAGTTTTTATAAATGTACTTAGCACTGTCTTCACATTTTGCAGATGTTAGCAAATGGTCCACAGATTGGTGAAAATTTTCACTACGACTTGAAGAACGGCACTAAAATAGGCATTGTTGTTGGAGTGAACTTTTTGAGTGTAGTCTGTGGTGCCGAGAGCTCTTCGTATGAGTATAGCCAAGTTTTAATTAATCGTTATTGCATTGAAGTGTAAGAAGAAAGCTCATATGAGTGCAATCATTCCGAGTTCATAAAAAACAGGTATATAATCTTTGTGAAATTATTTTATAGATTTTAATTATAGAACTTGACTGGAACAAAAAGGAAACCCTAATGCATTTGCTGTGGAAATACTTGACAAATATTTAAAGTTGTCCAAAGAACTGAGGACATCATTAGTGTTTAGTGATGTATCTATGTTGCACTGGGACTTCACTGAATAGTTGAAAATTGTAACTATCTTTTATAGCATTAGTGTTGATTGGTTATAAAAATTCAAACTTCAGCCTTTTTTCAGCTGGGTAGTTTGGGACGATGGCAGGAGGGGAAGCTGGAATCTGTTGCTGACCTGCTCAGTGACTTGCACAGCTTGTACCACAAATATCAAGTGAGTCAACGCTTCTGGTCTGCGCGTCTGGTATCACAAATGTCGAGTGAGTGTGAAGCTGCTGAACTGTTCAGTTGGTACCGCAAATACAAAATGAATTCAAAGCTGCCGAGCCAATCAGTTTGTCCTGTGAATGTGTATCAGGCTGATCGCAAGGCTGATCTGCTCGATGTTGTGCAGATTTGCAGATTTTATCAGACTCTGTCTCATATTTAAGATGAACATTCACTTCAGGGAGCGATGGATATTGTTTCTGGGGCAATTAGCGCTCACAGCGATCATTGTTAGATTTCTAGTTGTGGGCTAGGTAGGTTACCTTCTGTTGAAATAGAATAGGTTTTTTCTTTTGTGTGGTCTTACAAAATTTGAGGTGAGCGCTCGCTACAAGAATTGCCTAGAGTGTCCCACAAGTACATTTCTTAAGGGTAAGAAATAGCTGACCTGCTCTGCAGCACCAAATTTGAGGTGAGAATATTAGAATTAAAAATTGAGCAGTTAGTTCTGTAACTAGTTCCTCGAGACTTCTGTGATAGTCTTTCTATTGAGACAAGTTTTAGTGTCTGAATTAGTAATGAGATGATCCCAAATTTTGTTAACGATTCCGATTATATCGGAATATTCTGATTTCCACTACCATTCCGAAACCTGCTTGTTTCCAATTTCTCTCTGGCTAGATATGTAGCTACCTAATTAAGTAACAACCTCCAGATTAAATCGTCAATTTTTCTTAACTTCATTACTGAGGTTCATGCTCATTGACGATGGAAAAAATTCAAGGCTAATCAATAATATAATACAGATTACCAACGTATTGTTTTCATTAAATCGTTATTTAAAACATAAGTCATTTTTTCCAAGCCCCCAGCCCCATGACTTCTTGCAAAACTCACAGCTCACTTTCTGAAGGTGCTGCTATCTGCCGCAAGATTTAGCAGTTATAATCGAACTTGATTTAGTTTTTATTGAATTCTCTTTTTTTTGGGGTTAGACATTTGAAATGGTCATTTACTATTGTCTAATGTGATGAAATTCAAATGAGACAAATTGTAGCAGTTAACTGCATAACCGGAGGTTCCTAACAGATGTTATCAAAGCACAATGTTCGTTTACCATCATTCCTGGTCTTTAGGAACCATTATTTTGATAAATATTCTTAAATTCGCGTATCACAATTTTCCGAGTCATGGTGATATCAGAATCTTTAATCACAACTATTTTAAAGCACAATCTTTTTGAATTACTTTTGAACGCAATTCACTAAGTTTGGAGGCAACTAACAGTTTTGGGAAGAAAAACGAGCATTAAGGCACATCCTTCTCATCTGGGTGCCGGAACGCAACTGACTGCGGTTGATTCAGGTTGATTCGCATAGCGGCACTGGACTGTTTTGCGATTGGAGCGGGAATCGGTCTGAAAATTTTAAAACCAAGTTACACTTTTACCAATGCAAAATCAAGTTTGCTCAGCCATTGAATGAAATAGATTAGGAAGAGCATGAAAAATTTGCTGTGCAGTTACTGCAACTTTTTAGAAGAGAAGTGCAGTGCGATAATTTCCTAATCAGTTGAAGTCTGCGTGCATTTTGAGGGGGAAAGAAACAAGCAGAAATATAAATACTGTAGTGGAACGAATTACTGACAGCTTCACAAACGCGTGCTGCACTCGTGAATCATTGAAGTGTGTGATCTCATGCGACTGTCATTGGTCCCTTCTTTTTGAAATGGTGAACAGTGTCTGTGCTGAACGGTACTCTGTAATTATCTGAAATTTTTTTCTTAGAGAGTTGCGTGTTATGAAATTGAACGCTTACAAAGTTTTCTCCTTGCAAAATGAAATAAAAACCCATACCAAATGAAGGTCCACGAATTTGCTTTGTCGTTCTTTTTACTCTCACCATCTCCTGGTTAGATGTCCCTTGGCTTCCGCGTCTTTCAGACCTTTGTAGGTGCGATCGCTTCTTCTGGGGTTATTTCGAATCAAGCTTTTACGTTGATAAACCTGTTTACATTGGATGAATATGAACATCAATTCATTGTGAGGTCCAGCTGGCTGTTCAGCAAACATTGAAAAGAGAGTGGAAGACCTAAACAGTCTGAGTAGCAGAGTGCTTTGATGAAGGCAGTCACCGTCTTCAAGATATAACGTTTCAATCATAACTTGAATGCCTTGCATTTCATTACATCCTTGTGTCAGTAAATTCCCAGGGGGACTATGTGAGGGCCTGAGCTAAGGGTTAGGTAGGCTTCGTTTTTGTTAAAATAAAATAGTTTTTTGTTCTGTTACGGACCATCTTTTTTCGGTTCACTGCTGTCCTGTTTTTCAGCTCCTACTACTTTCTTCTTCAACTTTTTCTTGTTTCATGAACTTCTTTCTCATCTTACTGTTTCTATGCCCTTTCTGCATAGATTCCACGTTCCCTTAACTCCATACTGAATGGTGCTTTCTTTCTTCCTCTCTTTGGATCTCATTTGTTGAGGATAGGGAGGCTTAAACTAACTAATAATCTAATAATCTTTGTGTCAGTAAATACAATTCTACTTCATAATTGCCTACCATTGTTTCTAAAAACGCCCTATTCACCTCATGATTACGCTGTCTAACCCAGGAATAACCATCTCAAATTTTAGAATCAGGCTAATATGAATAACCTTTGATGACTGCACCTATATTTTGGAAAACCTCTGACATTTCAGTCCACTTACAATTTATTGTGCCTTCACTAGTTTAAATGTAGCAATTTAATTGAACATTCCTATTCTACATTTTGTCATATTGTACTTTCCCCAATTAAGTATAAAAATGTGCAATTGATGAGAAAATGAGATATTTTGCACTGTAAGATTTTACCCTAGCCTGATAGCCCTGAAGGTGCTCTTGCTTGCAGTTGGCCATAGTGGAGAACGATGATCCCATGCTGCGAGAGCAGTACGACGAGTTCATCAAGGAGCTGCAGCTCACCGAGGCTGATGTTGAAGTGAGCGAATTTTGCTGGTGGTGAGGCAGGCTCTGAAATGAAACTGGTACCTACAACATGTCTGGAGGTTGTAAGAAGTCAAAATCAACTGTTCATTCAAATCACTGAAAATTGTAACTCGCGGTAAATAATGAAGAAGCATAAAATCAGTGGAAAATGTACACAATTCAATGATTTTCTGCATTCACACAAAAGTTTTTTGAATTTCAAGAAGAGTTGGTTTTGATTTGCAAATATTTTGGGGTTGTGAAATGTGAATGTCATCATTAACATAATAGAAATTTTGAGTTTTGCATTCATCTCTAGCAAAAACCAGTTCACCTGGACCATTTGTTTAATGTTACCTAATTCAAGAATGCGTAGGAGAATTGCTGAAATGGTATCCAACATTGACGAACGACAACTGAGATATTTTCTTGTGAGCTTTATGTTTACTTCTATTGCTCATCTTCCCAATTGTGAGCATCACTCAACCCAATTGTGAGCATCACTCAATTAGTTTCTGGCATTGAAACATCAGCTAACAGTGTTGACGAGTCCTTATGGGACGCTATCCAGAAACACTAACTTCTAATCCTTTTTTTGGAATTTTAGCTTGGGCTCTTTTTTTTCAGTGTCATTGTATATATTTCTCCCTGTCTCAATTCACCTGACTTATAAGCTGAACCTACGACCTGTTCAGTATATTTTGGAATAACCTGGAGACAGCATGATTCTGTAAGAAATAAGGAACAACATATTGAAGCACGCCAGTTGGATCTTGCATTTGACAGTGCGTTGCACTGCGCAGGTCTACTCGTCGCTGGGCGTGAACGTGCTGTGCGTGAGGCTGCCTATCGAGTTCGAGGACATTCCTGCGCCTCTCTTCACCGAGGACTGTGGCATCTCTCGCTGCGTCCTCGAGCTCACCTCCACTGGGGTAAATGTTCGCTTTGCTAGTTATGCTAATGAGTGTGTCTGTGCTCATGAGTGCATGTCAGGCTCACTCAGATAAGTCGTATCCGCACTCCTAATTTCACCTCTACTGCGGTAAAGGTTTTCTTTGCTCTTGTGTGTGTCTGGGCTCATGCGTGCATGTCAGGGTTACGCACACATGAGTGTATGTCAGATAAGACTTGTACATTCTCCTAATTTTAGGCATAGTTGTCAATACAACAGTTTTGAAAGAAATATCAACCTTTAATTTTTTACAAAAGATGAGCGTGATTAAAATTGAAAAGAAAGTGGGCTATGTGAACTGCTTAAGACTGGTTTGCTGTGTGTGTCATGCTGTGTTTTGCAGGACCTCCACTTCCAAATATTCGTGAAAGAAGAAGCCATAGAAAAAGATGTGCATGGGCTCACGTCCGTGCCTCTGTATGACGATGAGACAGCAGGAGCAGTGGTAGGATTTGTATCCATTTGTTAAGGATTACTGAGAAATGAATATTCACTTTTCAGGATTCTCCCAACATTTAAACAAACAGGAAATATGTTAATATTCATATTATATGTTTACTGATATGAATGGTATCTGTTCAATACCTGTGCAGAAATCGCCTTTTGGGGTAAGTTATCACAACTTTATAGTTCATAAACCAATACTACAACTTTCCATAGTTACAGACAATGATTATAATTGCATTACTATCACCAACAGTACATCAAATTAGCGATGAGTTTACTGACACATACCAAATGCGAACATGACTATCGGTCGGTACTCGCCTTACTGAGGAAGTCTGCATGCATTTCATGATGCTCAAAAAAATTCTGTACGTTCCAGGGCAACCGTAACAGTTACGAACCTTCATTGTCGCTGTCGGCACGAGCGGAGTCGCTGCTGTGCGGTGACTCCGGTGACATGCTGCGACTACCTCCCGTACCACCCAACTGCACCAGCCTCGTCGCCTACGCCTCCTCCGTCATACAGATCATCAATGATAACATCAAGCGCGTCCTGCACGCCTATGAAATACGCAAACAGATCATTGCGGAGGTCAGTTTTCAGCAGCCATTGTGCTCTCGTTGGCTGTTGACGAGATGTCTCTTCATGGAACCCTACATATCCGGGATAGGTTGTTACTATTTCATTCTTGTTTTTTTGTAGACTGTGATAGGAATTGTAGGTATTATGTAATATGCATTCTTTTGATATTGCAAAAACAATTGTTCACTGTCTGGGTGGTCATGGGCCAGAGTTGTTGGAACGTAGATGGGGAATGAACGATGGTAGAGGAGAGGTGAACCCAAAAGGCTTAATTTATTCATATTTAAAGTACACACACTAAGTGTAACGGTTGTGAGAATCTGCCAGTGAATTCGTAAAATAAGTAGCTAATCAGAAAAAGAAAGGAGCTATAAACTAGATCATCCTGAAGCACAGAATTTGAAGTCTCACTCATAACCAAAATAAATAAGCAAAGTTACTTTCTGCAAAATCTTATACTTATCCTGCCCAATGACACAGGCTTCAGCTTTGAAAAGTTTGAGAGCTCCCACCTTTCTTAATTGTACAGCATGCGCGGCACGCAAGGAGTTAGGAATTCATCTGCGCAAGAACTACTCAAGCGATTCTAGGTCTTGGGGGGTTGACTTAGGTACTCTCAGCAATCGGGGCATTCCCTAGGATGGTTACTGCTGTAGTTCCTCTTCACTGAAGATGTGGAACTGGAATCATTCCATCCTAATTATTTTTACTGCATAACCTGACTTAGACAAATTCACACCTCAGATGGAAGTTTGAAGCAGGAATCTCTTTTCAAATCTTTCGATTTGAAGATGCAGACTTTCTTAATCGGTAGACGATTTATTGTTGAGACGTCAGTACTCTACTTCGATGTACTTCAATGTTTTATTGCTGAGACATCACTCTGATTAAAGTAAAAAATTCTCGGGACGCCATTGGGCTTATATATCTACGTTCTTAGCACGTTTCCTGATTCAATATAGCACCGAAATGTATTGTTAAAATGACAAAGATGATTCAAAACTAACAAGCAACAGCACAAAAATGTCAGAAACTGACAGCACAATGAACAAGTTTGTAGTTAGATGTCTATTTTACTTTCTATTCACTATCGACACATCAGCACAAAATCTCACTGCAATGATGCAAACTGTAAAGGATCAGCAGTGCTAATTACATCATGGCGCGGCTCATTCAGATCTATAGATCAGCCCTGAAGGAGCCTGCCTAAAATAGATAATGGAAGAAGACGAATGGCGGGAGGCATAGTGAAAAGTGGCGGGCCGGGCCCATCGTTGGGTCGTTTGAAAACTTTCTAACAATTATTTTAATTTAATGGTATTTATCTTACCCAGTTCATGTTTGCTATTTATAAAATTTTTAACAACTTTGATCTTAAAGTTGAGTTGGATATTGAACTTCAGTTTTACCCATCACAGTCAAACGTGTAAGTGAAGTGCCCCTCTAACATGGTGCTGTGCGTGCAGCTGCTGTGCAAGTACGACGCTGCCATCTCTCAGTACGACAACGTCAGGTTCAAGAGCGTCCAGCTCCTCCTCAATGAGGACGGCTTCCACTACATCGTCGACATCAATTTCCCGCATGGGTTTCCTCATGTGAGTATGCCATATGGTATGTCAAGTACATTGCAATTCTTTTTCATATTTGTTGCGGGGAAACTGTAGCATTTTTCAAGGTTTTTTAATTAATATGGGACAATTAGTATCTGAAAATGAAGTTTCGTCTTTCTTAGCGCAGAAATTGACAGGAAGTTTTTTAATCGCTTATGAAACTTATACAGAGTCAGGGAAAACAAGAGGCACATTTATTGAAGTTTTTAAATATAGGAGCGAATAGCAGTGCAAGAAAATTATTTACATTGTAAAGTACTTTGAATTCAATTTCCAATCTACAGTTATTCTATGAAAGGATTTAGAAAATCAACGCAAATTTGTGTCATAAAAATATGTACTTCATTTCATGAACAGTCTTTGGTCGGTAGTGATAAAGCGCCCTTTCATAGATCAAGAATGATTCACTAATAAAGCTTTCAGTACTCGTCTAGCAGCGACCCTCAAGAATTACACCAAAGACCACTTGATAACCTGTGCCATGAAGGTTGAGGCGTGTGGAGTTCTAAATTTTTCAAAGAAGATACCGTTACTGTGACTGATTTTGACCCATTAGTGTAAAATGTATAAAAGTTTGCTCCCCCCGCGGGTCGTCAAAGTTTTCACTGATTATGATCCTGAGGATCTAAGCTTCTAAAAAGATGGTGCAACATTGCATGCTTCTCAATGTTCATTCGAAATTCTGTGCGATTTGTTTTCAGTTGAAGTATTTATGATCTAAAGCCAACGCTAACTCACTAAATCAACGTTCCCCGGGACATAATTCAAATGCCGAGGGAAATTTTTCGACCGAGCTCTCCATACTGCGTCAATGCTTTAGTGGTGTTTTCGAAACCTTTCTTAACACAATTGTATTCAGTGTAATATACATTTAGTTTTCGTACCAACGTTATTACTACTTCCAAATTTTTTGCCACATTTTCAGTTTTTATTGCTTTCTTTAATTGCTGCATCTTTTCTCCAGTTATAGTTGAACTAATTTTCCCTAAATGTTCTTCGGGAAGTCAAGATATATATTTTTTCTGGTAACCAGCTATTCTTTTCTTCTACAGCTATTAATTTATTTTCCAAGTAATAGCCTGTTTTCATGAAATATTTTTCAATACCAAGATTTCTATATGCGAGAAATCCTGTGTTGAATCATCTCTCATGCATAGATTCCCCGTTCTTTTAATTCTACTATAAATGAAGTCTCTCTCCCTCTCTGTGGAACACATTGTGGTCAAGGAGCTCTAAACTCACTTAAAGTCTACTTTACTTGAATTAAATTGCGATACTAGGTATATATTTCTCAAGTTAGTTCTATTAATGGAGACCTCCTCCCGCAGCACTGTTCAGCGCGCGTCCACCTGCGCGCCATCTGCCAGACGGACAATGACCAACCAGCCTCTTCTCTGGTGGGTGCCTAATTTGACTTTCAACTCACATTTGGAATTCCAGTCAGTGGGTTCGAAATTGTCTGAAATTGTGGTTTGAGAAGCAATTATTGTGCTCTTTTGCTGCCGCCCTGAGCTGCTCCTTAATGCATGGAATTGTTCTATTTTAGTATGCGTTGAAAGACGAAGAAAATTGCTGATCATATTTACTTAAACACTCACCCTATAAATTCGATAACACATTTTATAGAGTGAGTGTTTTAGTAAATATGATAAGCAATTTTATTTATCTTTTAACGTGTGATAAACTAGAAAAATTCCGCAAGGTTGAGAAGTTAGAAAAGAAGCAAAAAATTGTTATTGTTGTAATGGTGGCTCCTCAGTCAGTGCTGTGCTTTCACCTTGATTATGCAAAAGCTGTTTTTCAAGTGAACTATGTATTTTTACAAATTTACATATTAGGACGATTTAACATTTTGATAAAATACTATCTTTCGCTCACAGTGATCTTACATGAAAAGTATAATTATCGAGGATTATATTGTGATATTATAATTAACTTCCACTCTGCAAGTGTACATTTTGATTACACAATATTAATAATAGTCAGTAAAATAGGAGAGAAAGCTGTTTTAACAGAATTAGATCAGGCGCAAATTACCGCAATTCAACGTGACAACTTGACTATACTGGAAATATCGAAGAAAGTGGTCAATATCATTCGATAAAAAGCATACATGTTAAATGGCAAAATATGTCAGAAAATCCCTTTAATATCTCATTTAAAGAGACTAACTGAGAGAGACACCTGTAAACTTGCAAGAAACATGGTTTGACAACCTCATTCAAATAGCAAAAGAAAATTTGAAGCTACAGGAGTACCAGTCATGGAAAAAACAACGAAAGTGCAAGATCCTTAAAACTCTTGGGCAGTCCAACAGAAGCCTTCCTCTGAACAAAATTTACAAGGCTGAGTTGCATGGGCAGAAAGATACACGAAAACGAATTTCCAAAATGTAATTTTTAATAAAACAACATCGGCATCTACGGATGCTTTATTTCCAATTGAAGCATGATACATATCACCTTTTACATTGGTTTTTCAAATGCCTTATAACTAACACCAGGACGCCATGACGCTTTCCCCCGGTCAAGACCGGTACCCATTTCAGACACCTGGGGAGAGTGGGGCCTTGTGCTTAGAATTTTTCTCCTAGACCCAACAGAGAAAATCGCCACCAGCGCCGAGACTCGAACCCGGGTCTCCCCGCACGGAGTCAGGTCCGCTACACACACGGCTATGGCGAGCACGAATGACGAATGCCGAGCCACCTTGGAAGGACCTGATGGATGATCGTCTAACATTACTTACAGTACATTACATTACGTATTCCCATTTAGGCTGGTAGCATCACTTGGTGACTGAGGGCACATGACAACTCAGTTTCAAATATCGCTAGCCTGCCTAGATTGAGATTATTCTCATCTGAAAATGTGAGTTCAAAATCCCTAATTGAGGCAAGCTTCGGGGCGAGTTGAGCGATAGCTTGAGCGATTTAATTTCCAATCATGAAATTGCTTTCTCATTTTCCTCCTGGTCATGCCTTTGCCAGGCCAAGTGATTGAGCTCCATGTAGCCGCTGAACTCTCCGAGTGCTCAATGGTTGTATCATGTGAACTGGTCTCCTGGCTAGGTAGATGCACTTGAAATGCTCAAACAGTCTGTGTCACATTTTACCACAATTTTCCATTCAATTTTACTTCAGAAAGAGATAACTGAAGAGTGTGTGACTCTCGTAATAAAATTTGGTAGCAAAATATTACGTCTTCTTTCTTGTGGATGCTATAAACTTTTTGCTTAATATATCTGGACGGTTCAAGTGTTTGCTTTAATCGCAACTTGATTAGAAATTTGAAAACGAGGAAAGTTCGAAAATTCCAAGGAACTTTATCATATTTAATTGAAAAGTATTTCGGAGTCCAGCTCCATCATCAGTTCAAAAATACTAGTCATTATGTCTGCAATAAAAGAAGAAACAAAATGTAGTAGACAGTCATTAAAAGAGATCACGAAAACAAAAATAAAAACAATTGCTGTGACTTGTTTTTATTTTGTTTTCGTGGTCTCTTTCAATGACTGTCTACTGCATTTTGTTTCTTCTCTTATTGCGGACATAATGACTTGTATTTTTGAACTGATGATGGAGCTGGACTCCGAAACGTTTTCCAAATAAATATGATTAATTTCCATAGAATTTTCCTCGTTTTAAATCTAAACATTTTACTTTTACGCATAACAGCAACAATTTCCATGATACGCCCCTCAGGGGGATGCAACTATTGTATTTGTCTGAGTCTGCTTAATTTGCACTCCCATGGAGAAAACGTGAGGTCCCGAGCTAACGGTCAAGCCTTCTCTTTGTTGAAATGTTTTTGTTGTGTTAAGGATCATCATTTTTTGGTTCACTGCTATCCTGTTTTTTTCAGCACCTACCACTTTCTTCTTGAACTTTTATCCTGTTTCTACAGTTCATGCTCAACTTAATGTTTCTATGCACTTTGTGCCTTGATTTTGCGTTTCTTTGAGTCCGTACTAAGTGGTGCCTTTCTCTCTTCAATACACCTTTGTTGCGGTTAGGGAGGCTTAAACTCGCATATAATCTAATCTATATTGCGTCGTCTTTCCCGTGGATGCCATGCGCACTTCAGTGTTACGCATGCGAGCAGCAAGACAGTTATAATATCGACGTCACGTACAGGTACCCAACATGAGCCACGCTGGAGAAACGGACCCTAACGAGCTACTGAGCCTGATCATGCAAGCAGCTGCTTCCTTCGCTCCGAGCTTCAAGCGCCAGCACGGCCGCGGCGTCATGTAGTGCAGCTCTCGGCGTGTTGTCGTCTTGTTTTGTTTGCCAACCTTGCGTCAGTTGCTTCTCGGCATTAGTTATTTGTTTGCGTCACCCAATCGGAAAAGAGCATCTTTGCGCCCGTTGATTCTAGGCTTCTTGCTCAGAGGATTTTTTATTCGTAGCCCAACCCGTGGCTAGTAAATAGGGTGTACGTTTTTTTTTTGTCATTGAGAGGTTTTCATGCATTTTAGTTTTCATTTTCAAATGAATGTGGAATTTTCCCTGTAGAGAGCATCCATCCTCGTTTACAGATGTGTCGCTGTTGTTTATACTTCATTAATTTAATTTTCCTACTTTGTGACCTGGTCACCGCCGCTGATGACCAGCCAGAATACGTAAACGGACTATTCTTTTTGTTGCATTATTGATTGTATAATACCATAGTGTCACTTGCAATGTAACTCTACACAGCAATGTTACCTGCACTGTAGCCTGACCTCAGAAATCTTGTCTCAGTAAATGCGCTATTCAGGAAGTGGATGCTAGCTCTGTGCTCTAAACGTCTCCAGGGCGGCTGCCGTTAGTTTGAGTCAATAGGATAGTGACTTCCTTCGTCATTTTTTCTCATTTTTCATTCTGATTTCTTCTCACTTCTAATTCTGATTTCTTCTCAATTCTAATAGTGGTAAGAGACGCATCGTTTCCTGTGATCTCTACAGCCTTATCCTTTGTAATACTGAGCCGTGAAACGATATGAGTAAGAGCGAGTCTAGTCTTCCGAGTGTGTTCAGTTTCTCAGGTTGCCATGGAAAATGAGCTATCTTTTGTATTGCTTTATACAATAGAGTTTCATCATATTTTGATGGTGCCTGTCTACGGTGATATACCCTGAACCAGTAGGCTTCAAGTTCGCGACTTGTGCCCTGCATCTTCATTTCGTGGAGTTGAATCATCTTTCACTTGTTGTCACCGATTCGTGCAAGCCGATAACCAAACTAATATATAGTGTTCTCACACGTTTTCACTTGTTTTACTTGAACTTCATACTTTATGTTACATTATATTCATTGAACGAAATTGACAATGACATGTCTTTTTTCATTTCTGAACATCTGGAAAGCTTTCCTTGTAACGTGTTCTCATCAGACAGTCAGTACTCCACGCTCTCTTTGATATGATTGTGTCTAGGAATGCTTTGTGTTGTACTGAGTGTGCTTGCCACGTTTCCTGAGCGTTGGTGCACACGCGTACATCTGCCACTATTTACGGGGCAAATGTAGATAATAATTAATCTCCGTAGTCCTCTCAGGAGACCACAACTGGTGGATCATTAGGAAGTAGTGCTCCCAAAGAGGTCTCGAGCTAATGTTAAAGTAGGCTTTCCTTTTGTTAATTAGAAAAGTTTTTTATTGTGTTGACGAACCATATTTTTTTTATTGCTGTTCTTTCCTTTCAGCTGTTTATCCTTTATTCAGCAGCCGTTATTTTTTTCTTCAACTTTTATCTTGTTTCATGAACTTCTTTCAATCTTGCTGTTCTTGTTCGAAGGGTGCAAGAAACACATTGTGCATAGATTCCCCGTTCCCTTGATTTCATACTAAATTGTTCCTTCCTCCTTCCCCTCTTAAAAACACCTTTGTTGTGGTAGGGGAGACTTGAACTAACTTTTTATCTAGTCTAATTTTCGCGTGCACCCACTAGTACATACAACAACCCAATAAAGCGGCCGTTTTACACATTGGGCTGTCCCATATTTGACAAATTTTTCTACTGGCTGCCATCATCTTCTAGGAGACCTGAATTGCGTATGTTAGGAAATGGAGTGCTGCTGCACTTCACTGCTTTGTTGCACTTACGGAACAGCTCGAGCGTTAGTCTCCTCTTAAAAAAGAAGTGTTTTATGCGTCTCAGCTTTGACTCGATTTATCTTAGTGGATACTGATTTACACCTGTCCTCCGTGGTGCACTTCCTCTACATGCTCGGAAGAACTCACATCTCTTTCACGATTTACCCTTCACAAAACAACTCCTTACCCTGTTCAGCGATCTTCTACCCACTAAGCTTTGGCTGGATATATTCCCGACACTCAAATTCTAACGATTTATATTTATGTTAACGCGCACGTTCCAGTTGCTTGTTTAACAGCGCACATCCCTACCTGTTGTTTATACTAAACCACATCGCTCTACCTTTGTTGCAACATGCTTTTTGTGCTTCCCAACCCGTGCCCCACGGCACAGTTGGCATGCCTTGATGACTTTTTTTTTTAGCTTACATAGCTCACTTATTTTTCCAATGAGATACTATTGCAGTTATGAGCACATTTTTTTATCTCTCTTCCTCACATTGTTTTTCTTATCTCTCTTTCTCTACTGCATGTGACCCGCATGAACACCACACGAAACTGATATGAAATATGATGGTATAATATACTGCATAATGTCTGTATGCTCATGCAATTAGCGGTGAAGCAAACGTGTAATTAGAGCATGACCAATTTAATGCTTTGTTCATCGTAAAAATATAAGATTTGATAAAAATTTGGTTAGTCATATTCTACTGTCGAAAGTGGGCTCAAGTTTTATTTTGAATGTGTTGTTTAAACTGATATTTCACCTTTTTGGAGGATGCAACTACTGTACCTTTGGGAATTAGCACTCCCGGAGGGGAGATGTGAGGTACCTCACTGGAGGTTTAGTTTGGCCTTCGTTTTTTTGTAGTAGAATAAGTACATATTTTGTTCTGTTACGAATTATTTTTCTTTTGTTCACAGCAGTCTCAAGCAAGAAGAACTAGTTTCTTCTTAAACTTTCATCTTGTTTCTGAATAGTGCCTTCTTCCTTCCTCTCTTAGGAATGCCTCTGCTGTAGTTAGGGTGACTTGAACTAACCAATCTAATCTATCGATTT
>JACJUY010003690.1:42835-70476 GCA_014220935.1 Platorchestia sp. MABIK | reverse complement strand
TTCACGATCTATTTTGCTGCAGCTTCCACGCGAGTTGTCGAGCGGCAACTCCAACTTGCAATCAACTCTCTAACCTGCTGGAGTCAACAAACAGTATTCCAATTCAATGCTGAAAAGACAGTATCCATCCATATCTGTCGCCGACACCACTGCCCCAAAATGGCCCATACTTTGACAATGAATGGTCAACCTGTGCGAGCGGTGGAGCAGTACAAGAATCTAGGACTGACTTTTGACACTTCCCTCACTTGGAGGCCGCACATCCAAGACCTGAAGCGGCGATGTAGCTCAACTCTTAATTTACTGAAGCTACTCTCTAATAAGTCATGGGGCTCAGATAGGATTTCCCTACTCCGACTCTACATAATGCTGCTTAAGCCTAAGCTGGATTATGGCGTGGAGGTTTACTCCTCCGCAGCACCGTCCGTACTGGAACTTCTCCAGCCCATCCAAAATGCTGCTATTCGTATTGCAACGGGAGCATATCATACCTCCCCGATGACAAGTCTACACTCAGACTCAGGTCTCTTGCCTCTGCGGCTATTTGCGGCTATAAAAAGTCTTAATTATGCGGCCAGAGTTGAGGCAAGCGTCTCTAATCCGTTGCACGAATTGTGCACCGAAGCAAATGCGCCTCCCGCAGACCGGCGCGGAATCAGGAGAGAGGCCCCACACTTGAGGAACTTCTTCCAACGTGTTTCGGACCTCCGAGATCGATATGCTCCCCATCGAGACCAGATTCTCCTAGAGCAGATTTCTCCACTTCCACCGTGGCGGCTACCTGCTATTAGCATCTGTCGCGAACTCTACAAATATTCCAAGTCCACGACCGCTCCATCACAACTTCGAGCACTTTATCTTGATCATGTCCGAACCCACCAATTCCTTTCCCGTATCTATACGGATGGAGCCAAGGCACCAGAAGGAGCAGCATATGCTTATATCCAAGGCTCTACGACGTATCAACGTCGTATTCAACCGCATGCCACCTCGTATACAGCAGAACTATATGCTATATACGATGCCCTTAACCACGCTGAAACTCTCCCTCACCTGGTAACGACTAAAATCACCGACTCGCGGAGTGCTATTCAAGCACTCTCGAAATACAACTCGCCTCACCCCGTTGTACAACTCATACAGTGTCGCCTCGTTTCGAGCAGTAAACAATTCACTTTCTGCTGGGCACCGAGCCACGTCGGAGTGTCGGGAAACGAGGCAGCCGATCGTGCAGCACTAGAGGCTCTCCACCTGCAAATAAACCCAGTTCGCCTCCCTCGAACAGACCATAAGTGGTACTACAAGAAGAGAATACGAGAATACTGGCAGGCTGAGTGGTCGGCACTTGCAAACAACAAGCTAAAGGCGATAAAACCAGATGTCCGTCCGNACTTCATGAAATTTGACTCGCCAACTTAAAATGAGTGACTTCTAGAGAGAAAATCTACTCCGCCTCATATGAGGCCCAAACCATCGCCAGTGCGGATGCCCGCGACAAGAAACACCGTCGCTCTTCCGTCAGATCAAAGCTGACACACCACGGCACTAAAACGTTGTGATGATCCTCACCCCCCCGCAAATTCCTTATATAAGAGCTACATATAGCAACGCTATCAAATTACGCTGTGATTTCGTCTGAGTATCGAAAACGGCGGGAAAACCCAAAAATAATAAAAATAATAATAATAATAATAATAATATCTCCGTACTGAATGTGCCTTCCTCTCTTTGGAACGGTTTTTTTTTTGCTGTTAGGGAGGCTTAAACTAACATCAAATTAAAAAGGGATGAGTTCAATAGTAATAGGTGCTTGCTTTTGATCGAAATGATGGCCATTAGTTTCAGCTCAAAATTTACGAGAAGCAAGTGTTTTCATCTGGATTGAGCGACAGTAAAATAGGTCGAGATTTAGTATTGCCATTAAGTCGGATCTAGATGCAAATGCATGCACAATTTTTTTCTTTATTATAGCGTGGTAATTTTCTGAGGAATAAATGAAATGAACATCATTTTTATTTTTTCCATATCCATATATCTTACTGAGAGTGAGTTTAGGCCTGGAACGTTCTCAAGATACTTCTTTTTTATCGTCTTTTCTGTCAGTTTACTTATTCAGAATGTTTCCTCTATATCCAATGCCCTCATTATGCTCAGGTATGCCCAATGTTTCCAGAATCGTGCCCAATGCTGCACGAGTATACCCAATGTTTCCAGAATCATGCCCAATGCTGCGAGTATGCCCAATGCTTAAAGTATGTCCAGTGCCCCGTCTCGTAAGACGCAGACCTGGCGTTGCATAACGAGACGCTGCTGTGCAGGTGGAGCGAGCGCGGCGGGCGATGCGTGTGTTCTTCCTGGTGCGCAGCGCGTGCCTGGCGGTGCGCGGCGAGCAGGACACCCAGCTGCCCCTGACGCGGCCCTCCGCCTGCGTCAGGGTTGATGATGTGCTCGACCTCAGTGAGTGGGGCACTGTTTATGTGTGTTCGTGGCTTGGGACTTGTGTGTTCTGACTGATGTTGTGTGATGGTATTTTTAGTGTGCCACTGTTAGTAAGAGTTTGTTAATTCATTTTGTGATTGTGATAAGCTAGTGACGGACACGAGCTAGTGATTTCTATGAATTTGCTATTATTTTCAGTTTTCGAGTCATATTGAGTTTTCGAGTCATTTTGAATTTATGTCATTTTGAGTTTTCGAGTCATTTTGAGTTTATGAGTCATTTTGAGTTTTTGAGTCATTTTGAGTTTGTGAGTCATTTTGAGTTTTTGAGTCATTTTGAGTTTTTTAGTCATTTTGAATTTATGAGTCATTTTGAATTTATGAGTCATTTTGAGTTTTTGCGAGGCATTTTGAGTTTTTGCGAGGCATTTTGAGTTTTCCAGGGTCGTTTTGAGTATTGGATTGTTATTTTCAGTTAGGTATCGTTACTGTTGCATGCGTGTAGCTAGAATGAAGTGCGCGCTTCTAACTTCATATCACATCAGGCGATAAAAACCCGAACCAAGAGAGCTGCAGTGTAGCGAGCGATGCACCGTGTGTTGCAGACAACAGCGACCTCATCGCCTGCGTGGTCATCACCCGTGACGGCGAGCGCTGCCGCCGCTTCCTCGTTATCGACGTCCTGCAGCTCATCCTCGTCGAGCCTGACCAGCGCCGTCTGGGCTGGGGCGTCGCTAAGTTCGTGGGCTTCCTTCAGGTCAGTCCAATCTTCTTGTTATGAGTAGTGATCTCTAGTGTTACTGGATTGTGGGCTTCCTTCAGGTGAGTCCGGGCTTTTTGTTGTAAGTAGTGATCTCTAAGTGTTACTGGTTTGTGGGCTTCCTCCAGGTGAGTTCGAGATTACTTCATTATGCATGATTTATTTAGGTTGCCAATTATCGACTGTCTGCGATGGTAGCTACCGTTCTTATTGTTAACTGGTTTAGCGGTCTTATATGTATTGGGTTTCCATGATGCTCTGCAGGAATATTGTTGACTTGTGGTTTAATTTACTGCGATGTGCACAGTACCTGGAGGTGAACGGAGACAAGGACGACTCACGAGTGCTGCACCTGACGATCCACCACCCCGCCTCCGCCGCCGCTGCCTCCACCGCCGCCTCCTCCATGCGCGCCTCCAGCAGGACGGCGCCTCCTGCGCCTCTCCTCTCAGCCAAGTTCATCTTTGATGACCACATCCGCTGCATGGCAGCCAAGCAGAGGTACGTACCTACTCCTGCTCTCCGCGCTTCCTTGTGTGCTGGAGTTAGCTCTTCAAATTCGACTAACCTAATGGGGTGAAAGTTGACTAAATTCATCATGCGGAGCTAAATCTTCTCTGTGACTTTTTGAGAGAGGACTGCCTCCCTTTGTAGACTTAATTGTTCGAGAATTATACCTTAGCTGGTTTTTCTGCGGTAAAATTTGTTCTTGCGCTTGTTGAAGTACTAAATCTTTATAGCTTGTGTCCTCATGGAATTGAATAACACGACTAGGTTCAGTTCAGTTTAATTACTATGTAATTTTCTGTGTTTATAATGCGCCTCATAGTATTTAATTCAAAAACGTTTCGTTTAGTTCTTCTGTGTCATTGGATATGCGTGACGCTCTTTTTATTTGCTTAAAAAAGGTAAAACAATGTTGGATCTGTGATAGGTTGATGCACCGGTTCCGGAATAAGCTTACATAAGAGAGTGGTGATGCTCTTTTATTGCTTTATTTTATAACTAAATATTTACAGTTTTGAATCCTTTCTCATTGTATGTAAGATACACTTACAATAAGGTCTTTGTCTATTACAGTTCGCGTGAAGAGGTAGTTGTGTCCTGGTCATTTGAATATTTTAGTACATCTTATTTTTCACATGAAGATGAAGCTCTATCATTTTAACTCAATATAATCACCATTGCATACATGTTGCTTGTCTGAGCTAATTTTGCTCAGAAGTTAATCTATCACAGCGCCAAAAAAACTATTCCGTTACACACTGTGGTGCTGTGGTTGATGGCAATGAGAAACAATCTGTGTCTGTCTTGTTTATAATCTAGTTTCTTGTGTTATGAGGCAATGACTGCCTCGGAACTCTTGTTCATTGAATCCTATCGGAGAAAGTAATCTGTACTTACTAGCACTCCTCAGAGGGCATTAGAAAGGTAATAGGTTAGTTACGTTCGTGGTCTGTCTTATGCTACGAGGACTGGCGCCGCCAAGGGGAGATATTGTTAGGTTACTGCAGCTATAGCTCTATACCTTCGAAACTGCTATCTTCCGTGACCTCTGCTCTTTCCGGTTTTCATTACATTCACTATCTCATCTTCGCCATTTTCTTCCTCCTCCTTCTTAAATTCCTGGTATCGTGTGTAGGAACACACCTTGTGCATAGATTTCACTTTTTCCTTAGTCCATACTAATTAGTCCCTTGAAAATTTTTTTTCCATTGAAACGGAACCTTAAGTTTACTACTTTACTATTACTCGTCAGCAGCCTCACTAGCTACGTCTCCATGTGGCAGAGAAAATGTATGATTAGTTGGATGTGTTCCGCAGGTTTTATACGATAGTTTCATGTGACTGTATTGTGCAGGCTGTGTAAGGGTCGCAACAAGGCGCGCCAACGCAAGCTGCACCAGATAGCACGGCTGCTGGAACTGCCCAGTCACCTGCTGCCGTGTCCGTCACCTCCGTCACACCCACTGTCCGCCATGCGACTGGAGGCCCACCACCACCACAGTCAGTACTTCTAGCCTAGCCTGGCTAGTCAGCGTCTCTCTGCGCCTGCTTCTTCGTTTTATCCCAGCCATGTCCCAGCTCGATTGCTATTTTCTTTCTTACCAAAAATGTGGCAATTTCATTGTCACCATGTATTACCATATCGGTGCCATGCAGTAATGGTCTAGAGCAATTCCAGTTCCATTCTGGTAGAATACCCGCCGTTCAAAAAAGGTGCCTTCCATTCCCAAGCTATCAGGAGTCAGGACTCCTAAATGTTATTATGAGGAGGCCATGACTCGAAGCGCGGTTAAAGGGTATGTCCTAAATTTGGTTTAGCTGAGTTGTTAGCTTGTCTAGTAATGGCCATTTATGCAGACAGGCGATTATTTGTCTAGCTTGGTCATTTTTCCCTCGTACTATCGTGGGGATTGGGATTCCCTTCAGGGACCCTTCTGGCTGATGCGATGTCATATACGGTGTGTCGGCAGGACGCGGACTGGGTGGTCACCGCAGCACGGACGGGCGCAGTGGGTCCCGCAGCGGGCGCACTGGACGTGTGCCTGGCCGAGCGGCCCACCAGACGCACGGAGGCGGGCTCGGTGGGGCGGCTGAAGGCGGCGGGGGCCGTGTGGCGGCCGCCGGCAGCAGCGCTAGTGGTGAGTTGACGCAGCCACGACTGCAAAAGTGATCTTTCTTATTCTGTCTCATTGTTCACAGCTATAGAGGCAGGTAAGGCAATTGATCAGTTTGTGATGTACGGATAGAGTATACCTTGCGTTGTACATTTAAATACATCGGTTGTGCAGAGCATGTCAATGCTGTCATGGCATCCTTGAGAACGCATGTGGTATACTTCTCAGTTTGTATTGAGCCTCAATCAGTTGGTTGATGCTTGTTTAAATTCTGCCGCTCTCCGATGCGGCGTCTCCGTCGACGCATCGTCGTCTCCGAACCTGGTAAACTTTTGTTTTTTGATGTCCAATGACTGAATTTCTGAATGCGTTAGGGGTACAGCGCCTGTTTGTGGTAACCCTCGCTACCCCCAGCAAAATCAGCTGCACTTGTTGCAGGACTCTCTTGTGGGTATTAAGTAATATGTAGTCAGGGAAGCCATATCCTGCATTTTTACTTGTCTCTTACGCGGAGGAGGCCGGTATACCGTGCAACCGACCTCCTACACGATTGTTTTCGTCTTCTATTCTTCATTTTTACTTCCCCGTTCGTGTCGTCGAGTTGCTTACGCCTTTTTTTTTGCGCGCTAGCTGTACTAATCGACGCGTCCGATCTTGATGCCTTTTCAGTGACACGGGAATGTAAACTTCATCGTATAACTCTGTGATTATAACTTGACAGAACGGGGAAAAAGAGGTTGAACCTTTGAAATTATAAAATTAACAATAATACAAATCCATTAATGAATTGTTTGAGAATAAGTTGCCAAATCTTATATTATGAACCTGTCTCTGCACATGTTCGTTGGAGCTTCATTAGACATTTGAGCGTGCATGTCTGCTTGGAGGCCGGCTTGCGGCAAACCTGAATTCTTTTGTAGGCGCCACGCTTACGCAACTTATAAACATCTTCATTGAAGCTCTGCACTGAAATATCTTGACGTGACAGCCGCTATTCAGAAGTTTCATGTGCTTGTGGCGTGTGAGAATTTTTGGCTCAATGATTCAAAGATAGCATTTCTTGAATTAATAGCTCCTTCAGTGCTAAAAGTTCTTGTCATTTTTGTGTGTTTGACCAGAGTTAGCGCGCGCAGCGCTCGGAGAAGAGATCCAGCTGGAGGACATATCAGGACAGTCGCTCTCTGCCTCTCAAGTAAGTGTCACTATAATGTCAGTAGGTGGTAAATTACCATTTCTTCTTCACCATTTCTCACTGCAGTTATTGCTTGTTGTTCCCAACTAATATCAAATTTGTCATGTAGAGCCTATAAGGCGAACTCGCCTTTTTCGTGGCTTTCAAGTTGAGTGTGGTGTTGGACGTGAGTAACTTTCTTCACCGTTTTTCTTCTTGTATGATTGTATACAACGCCTTATTTCATGTATAATATTTTTACATCGTTCAATTTTTGACAAAGAAGCTTTGAAACAAAACTACTAGACTTCAACGGCTATTTTATAGAAACTAATTTTGTCGAGGTTACCCTCAAATGATACTGTGTTTTCATTGTTCAATGGAGACAATGATTTGTGAGGTGTTCTCCAATGGTAAAATAATAAATAGATATTAGTAGTAAAAGTCTGGATCGTTATTTCGTTCCTTGAAACATTCAAACCATACAATTATTTGATAATGCGGGCGTGGATAACGTTAGTAATTCGCAGTATCACGCTGTTATGGCTTTTCTTTGAGTTCTGAGATGTCATGGAGCAGAATTCGAGTTTATTACGATAGGATACATTGGTGGAACTTATTTTTGGTTTCAACTCCGTCCGTGGCTACCCAGTTCGAATACCTCGTGCCGTGGTGGGTGTGTACTGACTGTGGTGATTACGTGGCAGCTCAAATAGTTGTTTTCACTAGGTTATTTTAGATTTGGTCCTGGTTTTGCCCATGTCTGTCTGTTTTTGGCATGTTTGGGTCTCTTTTCCTTTTCTAGAAGGGGTAAATGTGGGAGGTATCTTTCTTTTCCTACCAATGGTTTCTAGCAACTAAAGTGATTGTTGGTATGACATAGCTACTGAGCAAAAATAGGGAAGCGGGGTCATACTAAACATTTTTCATTTAAAATCGCTTGATTTATGAGTCACTTCGATCAAGCACTCAACCTAATCATCCAAAGTAAGTATACACCATATCTACCAAATTTGATTAAACGATTTGAAAGTCAAAATAATTTTCTTTGATCAATCTTATTTTGTAGTCGCTGTTCTTGATTGTGGTCGAGAGCTGACTTACTTGTGTTTTAACATTGAAAGAATTTATGCATGAGATAGCTTCACTTCCTTAACGCTGAGGGTTACCTGACCCTGATTTTATGTTTGCAGGGAGGCCACCCGTACCTGCGGCGGTTGTAAGACTTCCCTAGCGTTGCTGGCTGGACTGTTGGCCACGACATTGTTGCATTACACAACCGCCACTAATCTAGGTTTAAGCGAATAAATATTTGTCCTTTCTTTGTATATGAAATGTACGTATAAAGAAGTAATGATCTGCAGCCAACCGGGTCCGTCTTCCTTTGTCACCCTGTATCAGACCAAATTACGTTCTGTCTCAGCTTGCTTGTAACGCCATGTTTCACAGTCATGTGCGGCAATCGCTGTATCAGAGTGTATTTGAGCCATGATTTTACTTCCTGCAACATGAATTGCTGTGCTTCTGGTAGTCTTGTATGTAGCTTGCATTGTTCACTTCATCTCGTATCAATTTTTAAATGATCTAATTCAATGTAAGGGAATGTGACTTCAGTTGCTTTTACGGCTGCACGGACGGATTTGTTTTGATTAACGCTACTTTTTTTCCCATCCAATCCATGTACTCTGATTAAAATTTTTTTCCGCTCGTGTTATCGTCTTTTGATTTAGTGTGTATATGCTAGAAACTTTATTTATAGCTTTATTATACGTGAACAGGGTCTGATATCCAAATATTGTGTAACTCTTAACGCTTGCAAACGCCATGAATTACTTCTACGTAAATTTTGCATTTGGGTGTTGTGTGTCCAAGCCGACGTTTTCAATTACGTTTTCACGTTCTTTCGTATAAAGCAAAATTTCATATAGAGCATGTGTTATTTTACATGCTGTTTGCATAGGAATTGATTGCTGCGGCCAATTTAGTTGTATGATAGCAAAAATGAGCAGCTTTATAAAATAAATCTGAAAATTCCTGCTCGTCCGGTTGCTACAACATGAAAGGCTTTAGTTGTGATATCTTTCTGTATTAATTTTTGTTGAGGATTACGATATTACAAAACTCAGCCAAGATGGAACTCTATTTTTCTAAGGTTTTCATTAATATAGTAGTTACAATGAGACAACGAGATTCCTTTTAGTTCATATAAGCTGATTCTTAGTTTATTTAGTGATGTACGCGAGTACCTCGCAAGAATTGCACCCCTCGTCCAGACTGAAGTTGGCATTATTTTAGAGCTTTGGTCGGACCGTGTATCATTTGAAAATCGCCGTCGGAAATTGAGGATAAAACATGCGGAGCTTTATCGAAAAATGTCAGTTTTGAGTCTGTCATGCTGCGGGTATGTCCGTTGCAGATCATGACATTGAGAATCTTTATGTTGAGACGCGCGCTCGACATAGTCCTTTAAACTTAACTCTAGATTAGCACAAGGGCGGGCGAAATATAGTTCGCCTCTGCCGAACGACGCTGTGATGCAGTGTAAAGCAAGACTGTTTTCTTTCCTGTAAAGATGCGCATCAGAGTCAGGATGACGAGGTTAAAATTCGCAACATGCTTTTACTACGTGAAATTCTCCCTTGGCGCCGCCCCACTTCCGTAACAAAACTGGCCGTAACGCTAACAGTTCGGCAAAGCAGAGCATTAGCTATAGCTAAGCTCTTCTAGTTGTTGAATGCAACTCATTAGGCTTTGTGTACTGTATAGCTACTTTTTGACACCTACCTATTCTTATTTACGTGCTTTTGACGTGGCCTTTGTTGGTTTTTTGATTGACGGGGTTGGGGTTGACGGGGACAGGGGTTGAAGGATAAAAGTATGAGTTCGATTTTTAACTGCAGTTCCGTCGTGAAAAGTGTTATATTTTTTTGGCAAGTACTTTTTGTAGCTTGGGAGCAGTGTATATATACTGAAGCATTGCTAAATATATTAGGCATGTAAGGTTGCATTATTCTATTGTTGGGTGTTAGCAACAGAGATGATTATTAATGCTATTGTACACACATGTTTCGTCTATGGGTATTCGTTTGGAATGAGGTGGATTTGAACATTTCGCCTCATGGGATTCTTTGTTTTGATTGGGATTTTCCACTGAAGTATGGCTCCAATACGCAGAGTTTATCAGATGTTAGAGTCCGCTTAATTTTTCCTCAAGTGCGGTAGAGGAATGATATTTTCGGCCTTGCTGTGCTAGGAAAAACGCAAACTGTAAGAAGACGACCGTTCGCCTGGTTCTGCTGAAAGTTTCTGGTTATGAGATCATTTCTGTGTTTCCATCTGCTCTGAGCCCTGTTCTGCAGGCGCGGAATGGTATCATTATGCTGTGGTGAAGCAGTGATTGGTGTACACAACTTCTAAATTATTTGTAAATGTTACCTGATGTGTTGTGGCCATTGTGGCATTAAGATAGTTGAACTCTGCCAAACCTTGACTAGTTGTAGCTCAGTTATACAGAGTAGAAGGGTTTCACTTGATGTTTGTGTGACACTGCGCAGCGAAATTTTGTTTGTATGTGATACATGATGTACAAATCTCGTGGTAGAGAGCTCATGACTCCGGAGAAAGCGAACTGTTAAGTAAGTGTATATTGGCTCGTGTTCTTCTTCCTCATACCCTTCGATTAAAATTTTTTCTTTATTATCTGCAATTGACTTAAATTTTCACAATTGTCGTCCGTATCTTTACTAGCATTCTGTTAACGACTGACGTTTTGTGTGTTGTAAGATGACGTCAGGAATGGCATTTTCCATTAAACTTTTCAAAATTAATGTTTGTATGCTTTCAGAAATTCTGCCATGCTTCCCGTGCTGCTTTATCTTGAAATAAAATTACTTTTGTTCGATATCTAACGCTGAGTTATTCTTCATCGTAATAGATGACCCCAACACAGAGAGAAATGCGAAAGGAGCCAGCCTTACGTTCACTGGGCAGTATACGAGACCATGCGCCATCGAAGCTGTATCCAAGAATTATTGTCTCCCACTCGTTCTCCATCGCGCACTTGTTTATTCTAACTGAGATGTATGGCACAGTACTCTTGTTGCATTATCCATTCTCGGTCTTGCTTTCTATCTCATTATTTTTACAAGCTTTCGGTCATTTTTTTCCAGGTTGAAAGTGATAGATNAAGTGTCCTTAGGTCACTATTAAAACTGGAAGCACGTTCTTATCATTTATTGAATACAATATGAAAAATATTTACAGTTGATATCTTACACAGTAAAAAAAATAATGTCTTAATTATTTAATGCCCGTGATGATGATTTTACTAAAACTATTTGCGTAACCCAAGGGCATTCTGCTCAATTTTTAAAGAGCTCAATGCTTTCGTTTCGAGGAGTATTCAAACAGTCTTCCGCGGGCAACTGCTTAGGTCTATTTTCTCTTCAACTTGAATGTTAAATGAACTTCATTGAATTTTTGTGACGCCATGTAATGTTAAAATGGCTGAGGCAAGCTATTTTGGGACTTCCTACCATGATTCACATGAACTACAGCTGTTACTGAGAATTCACTCTTGGACAAGTGCTTGTTTCCATTATTTAGTTGATCTACTTAATTGCTCCCCCCATCTTGAGTCGGCTCTCTTCACCAGCTCTCCCGCCTCTTGGTATTAGTATTTTATTTTCTAATTACGAATTAGCGAGATCTAACTGGTGTTTTTGCTCTCTATCTATCACGCGAGTCCACACGCTCTTCAGTAGATCTTCGGCTCAAGTACGCGCCCATCACGATGTTCTGTCGTACGATTGAAGAAGAGCTGCTCCGTAGTGATTGTTAGCGCAGTGCTGTACTAATTTGTAATCTTTTATACTTGCATCGTGACACCTAGTTTATGGTTTACCATTACTGATGGACCATGAGTGGTCTTTATGAATGGATGTCGACGTGTATGTAACTACGTTTTCCTAATTTCCCAGCTACTATTAACAGTAGTTTAGTGACCTAGAACTAATTAGAGGCTACTGTTGTAAAGTCATTTAAGGCTGTGAATTATTCCGGTGGCCGCTTCAGCAATTCAATGGTTGCGAAAACATCGTTGTTAATGTATTATATTCTTTATATCTCTCTCCTCTGTTATATTCTCAGAGTTAAAAGTAAAATATAAATTAAACTTTGGTGTTATTATCCTACTTTTGATTACATTATTCGTAAAATTACTGATAAACCATGTTTGGTTTCTAGAAAGTCTTGGCAGCGGGCATGAATATTTCGTGAACGACGCCGCTGACTGCCTCTGCCGCCTGGTGTCCATGGTGGCGACGTATTTTCATTTCGTGTTTGGAAAGCGGATGTTCTTCAGCGTATCATGTATACTGGGAGTACACCTTGGTTTTGCGTAGAACTTGGGAGCTTGTGTCGACCAATATCCCTCTGGGAATTCCTAGTCGTACTTTGACAAAGAATGTTCTATGGGCTGATTGTTGAGATGGTTTGGTCTCCTGCGGTTCCCAAGCCAGGGAAAAGAAGCTTTTAAAAAATATTGGTGCAAGTCGATTATAAACTCTGAGAGCATGGATTTTCAGGCACGTTCTGCTGAAAACACTGATATGACAATGAGTGGAAATGTGAACGTTAAGTTATCGTATTATTTTAGAACACACTTTGCTTTTTTTGTGACCCAGTGCTGCTGCCTTGCGATGATTTAATGGGAACTTCTTTTCATGACCTTCACTTTTTCTCGCCTTTTCCGTCTCAGACGCTTACACTGGTCGAAGTTCAGAGCGAGTGCTTCATCGAAATTTTGCCGTTTTTATTTAAAATTGATGCATTTGATTAAAATTCTCTCTGTTCTTGAAGACTTTACCCCACGATGAGTTCTTGTCACTCGTGTTGGTTTTGGAACCAGCCTGTTGGGCGGTTTTGTTACTGCCGCCGGGAGCAAAGGGTGCTGTTTTCCTGCACAAAAATTTAGAATAATAATCAGGTGTAAAACTCACACGTGATGAGAGACGAGCAGAGTTTCTGCATGAGAGTTTAAAGTTACGGTTAGGCTTTGTTGCAGTACGCGGAATGAATTTTTTAAAAAGTTATTTTCAAAAGAATTCGTTTGACCATATGTTTTAACTTGGAATGGGTCTATCTTATACTTGTCATATAAATCGAGACACGTTGAATTACTCGTCTTGAATTTGCATTTAGTTTTGGCATGGAATTTTGAATTAAAGTAGCTGTAATGTGGAGGCTTGACTGATAAATTTGAGTAAATGATTCAATCAATTTTACTTTCGTGAATCGTTTCGTTAATCATTTAAATTAGGTGTGTAACAACTGTAGTTGTCCCCATTTTCTTAATTTTTGGGACAGCAGGAAACAAAACGTACAGTCTAATATGTTTTGTGTTTATACGTTTAATATATTCTATTGAAGCAAAAGAAGACAAGTTGTAAAGACATACCTGACCCTCTGTTGCGCCTGCTGCTGACTGTCTGCATGGCTCCAGCCACCACTGGGGAGCTGGTCTCTGTCTAGCATCACGTCACCTGCAAATGCCCGCTTTACATTAGATGCATTCATGAATTTGTTGCTGGTCTTAGAAACGGGTCGCAAAAATTGACGCAGTTTCTCATTGAGTTGTCAACTGGTTATTTATTTCATTGCACTTTTCCGTGACTATTTTAGACCGTATTTGTTTGAAGCAAATTGCTACATGCATCAGCAAAAGAATAAGAGGCATTTTAATACATCAGGGTTTTTCAGAATAAGAGGACGAACTTGCACACCAAGTAGAAAATTACTATATAAACACTTTTTCGTCTATAAAATTTTTCGAAAAAATTTGAGTTTTTGAGATTTCAGCTGTTAATTGTTTTAAAGGATGAAATTTAATTACACAATTACTCGCAATGTTTATTTTGAATTTACGTTATAAGCACTTCTATTCTTCTGTTGCATGGCCTCCTAGATCGCCTGACATGACACCACTCGATTTTTTTTTTTTGGGGGACATGAAGAGCCTTGTTTATGCTACAACCATTCAATCTGAGGAAAATGTCGTGACCAGAATTGCAGTGGCTGCTGGTGAGATTTTTGAAATGCCAGATGTGTTTCCTAATATCCGACAGTCGTTAAGGCTAAGATTTGCATTGTGGAACACATTTTGAACAATATTTGTAAAGTAAATTCAAAATTAATAATGTGAGTGATTGTGTCATTAAATTTCATCCTTTAACCAATAAACGGCTAATATCTCAAAAGCCAGAATTTTTTCGGAAATTTCTAAGGAGAAAAAGTGTTTATTTGATCACTTGCTACTTGGTGTGCAATTTCGTACCTCTTGTTCCGAAAAACCCTGTACATTTATCAAGATAGGAAGTTAGCAGATTACCAATTGCATTTGTTTAGCGAGTTATACTGAAGAATCACGATGGTGTATTTAATTTCTTTGGTTTGTGATCTTGATTTGGTTAACAAATTTAATCTGACGAAAACTTTTAGCGTTTAAAACCAAATTCAAGACAAAACAAAAAAAGCATGCTTCTAAAAATAAACAATGGAGTATTTCTTAAAAACCACCTAAGAAACATCTATTGAGAGTAACTAAAAATAGCAAACACTTGTGATTTGAACTGCGGCAATGCAGCTCGTAACAGAAGCTGAGCAGGATTACAAAAGCAAAATGCAGGTCTCGGATAATTTTCCAAAATGATCTAATGTCATTTCAAAGTAGTAGAACTGCGCATCTTAGATCTATTAAAAGATCACCAAGGTATTAGCTTCAATAGAAACTTTTTGGCAGCAACCCTCGATTGCTTCTGTAGTGGAAGCTGATCGGCCACCTCGTGTGAGCTGCCCGTTAACATGTCTCGTCTTACGTGTATGAGTGCTATTACTGAGCGTTATCAGGCGAGAAACCATACTTCTAAACCATTCTTGAATGCCAGTGATAAGAGCACGCAGACTCACCTCAAGGGACACACTGGGCGTTAACGAGCACGCTGAGCTCCAGCAAGTTGCCGCAGTTGGCCAGGCGGCTGCCGCGCGATGTGGCCGCGTTGCTCGCTCTGCTGCACAGAACACATAGCGTTATGACAAGGCTTCAATAACCTCAACTTGCATGCATCAAATTACACTTGAAACAGTACGAATATATTAGGTAATCGGGTATTTAGCCTCCGCATCATCTGACACACAGTCTCAGTGTCATCAGACACTCAATCTCAGTGTTGTCAGGTACACAGCCTCGGTATTATCAGTCGTCTTACATTTCTGTGCAGAAAATTAGCTGCTAGCTCTTAAGTTTTTGGGAGATGAATTCCCATTTCGATTCCATTCGAAAATATCACATGTTTTGCTCCGAAGAAACATAGTTGTGCGCAGTTGCATTCATTCAAGGTAATTGTGTGAACATGATAAGAGTTTACTGTGGCTGAATTACTTTTTATTACAGAAAAATTTCGGATTTCAAGAAAATTGTTATTCTAAATATTTGCCTGTTGAGATTATTAAATTTGATCCCAAGTTTATTAAATATTCTGTTCTGAAATAAAGTAACCAGCATTGTTCCCGCTTTGAATTTCAATCAATAAAAGAAGTCACCTGTTTAATTTGTCAAATGAATCTCATTCTTAATGTCCTTACACCGATTTCTCAACGTCAAAAAATTTCACACACACACACAGCTATGTAAATAATTGGAAAATTGGTTTCCTTGCTATGCTCCAGTTTTTTGACGGGAAACGTGGACTTAGTGGGTAGACTTAGCGCCTCACCTAGACGATGCGAGGTCAAAGAAGGACTCCAGTGTCACAAAAGTTCCTCAGGCGTTCAAAGACAAGGTGGCGCTCAACAGCTCGTGTGATGCAGGGCACTAAACAACTTTGAATGAATTAGCTAAGTGAAGATTTGCTCTTATATGCAGCGCTCTCCTGTACTCGCTTCTGCTTCTTAGAATTGAAGCTAGTGTGTGGTTCTCGTACCGAGAAGCGCGGCGATTCCCTCAACTGGTTTGCGCCGGCACTACTTTTTCATTGCTATTGGATCTGGGTTTCTCCCTTCATTGATTTTTACCACATGTTCTGACAAACGAGAAGTTCATCGAATTTTCCGCGTTTGGCTCAGCCTCATAGGAAATTTCGAATGTTCTTTTTAGTAAAATTTCCCGCTCGGAAAGATTTGTAACACGTTTAGTCTAATGAGCTCGTCTCTCCTCCCTTCAAAAGATGAAATTATTTTCAGCCTTTAAGAGAACAGTAATGTTCCTCCTGCACTCGTCGACCTCTCCATTTGGTATGTTTTGGTGAACCTTGTAGCGTTGATTATACTGAAGGAGAGGGGCAGTATTGCGGCATAGGCGAGTAACGTTATCCTTGGTCGACCCTGAGTTGGGTTCAGAGTCCACAACTAATGTTGATATTTAATTGCCTTAATTAATCTGTATTCTGAGTAGAGCTTGGTGTGGGGTTGTGCTGCAATGCGAGTGTTTGGTGTCGCTGGGATCTGCTCGGGGCTGCTGGGTGGTGGTTTGCAGCTGTGTTGCGCTTGGTGTTTTGCTGTAATGTTGTAGTTGGTGTGTTGCAGTAGTGTTACGCTTGGTGTTTTGCTGTAATGTTGTAGTTGGTGTGTTGCAGACTTGCAGTAGTGTTACGCTTGGTGTTTTGCTGTAATGTTGTAGTTGGTGTGTTGCAGTTGTGTTGCGCTTGGTGTTTTCCGGTAGTGTTGTGCTTGGTGTTGTATAATACTTGGGAGTTGTAGTGCGGTAAGTGTTGCTGAATTGTGCTTAGAGTCACTGTGTTGTGCTTTGCGCTACTTTGTGGGGCTTTTTATTGGTGAGGCTGAGTAGTGTTCGGTAATAGTACTTTGTCTTGCGGTACTGTGTGATATTGTATACTCGTGTTGTGGTTTGTGACTGTGTGGTGTTTGATATTAGTGTTGCGCTTAGTTATTTGGCAGACTTGGTTGTACAAGAATGACTGTATGCTTTCCTCATTTATGAAATTCGAAAGCGTTACACTTTGGACGAAAATATACCGGGTTCTATTCCTAATCTGTTTTGTACATTTGTTATAGTAAGCAGTTTTTTTGTGATGTACAGAGGGAGAAGGCGGATACCAGAGAATATGAAGAAACTCTTCTACTCGATGACTTTGCATTTCACTTCCTCCTTCCTAAATCACAGGCTGAAAACAATTAGAATTATAAATAAAAATGAAACTGTACAACTGAGCTATTAATAAACCTTCACACGTAGGTAAAAATTAATTGTAAAAAGACGTTTACAACATTAATTTTTTATTATGGGTTACAATAAGGATGAGCTATACAAGAAGATAAATAATACAGGTGTGATAAAAGTGAAAATGCTTTTCTAAGTGTGATAAAAGTGAAAATAAACGTCGCCGCCGTGAAAGCCATTCCCAACTTCTGGATATAACTCATCAATTTATGAATACTTGGTAATAAAAATGAACGTTTTTTGCATTTTAAGAATAAAAATTGAATATACCATAAATACTACACTATAATTGAAATAAATACCATATTATTAGCAGGAAATGGGTGGACTGTAAATTATTTGCAACAGGTTTTTCTCGTAAAATGAACAAAGATTTTTAAATGCGCCCTGGAGGCGGAAGTTATAATCTGGAAATGTTCTAACTATACCGGTAGATTGCACTTTTCTGGATACATACGTAGAGCAGAGTGAGAAGGAATAGAAAAGGCCTGGCCAGTACAAAAATTTCCACCACCATCCTCTGCCACTGGAACAGCGAGTGCTCTAATAGTTAAGCCCATGTATTCTGAAACGCAACGTGCGCAACTATGCTTTTTAATGACAGATGAGAGCATGCCTTTATGTAATTTGCTTCTACAGTTGGAAAACGAAAGAAAGTTAAATTTATTGACTAGGATAATTTTGAACGTTACTTGACTACATGAAATCGACAGCCACCGTTTCGTAAGTTTTTCCGATTTGAATAAAAAAAAGTGAAAGGCCGCTTCTTTTTTTTTTATGGGAGATGAATAAACTATACGTGCAGAAAACTTTCCGATTGAGAATATTTTTTATTAGAGATTTAGCAAGTTTCGACGGAAACATGATTAGCTCTTTCATAAGATTTTAAATTTTTTGCAGTGAATAAAAGTTAGGACAAACTGGATCTGTTTTTTTTGGTATATCTATCTATGAACCTAGCTTCTCAATATCTTTCTAATTTTGGAGTACCTTTTCAGCGTAAAATTTAGCAACCTTTCACATAGCTAAATACCTATCTTAATTGTTAACCCAGTACCCAAAAATGAATACTTTGTTTCTAACGCTTCATGCTGATGGTTGTTGTATGATTTCCTGCGGCATCGAAAATTTCTTACCCAAAAATTCTGCTAGTAGTAACAGGGAATTTCCTGAATTGCTTCATTCTTTAGTCAATCTTCACTAGTTATAGATATAAACGAAAATTATTTTAAATCACTTATGGAACTTACAGTGTTTAATTCATTTTTGTCCTTTAGTGGACACTTTGACAAGCTAATAGAAGGCTTACGAATGGGCTTGCCTCTTGCTCCTATATCGCGAAATTTTTTACGAGTTTTCACTAGAACATCTGGCTGCAAAATTACTATCTGACCTTTCAGCCAATTTTTTACAAGCGTTACAACACCTTGATTTTTTGGGCGTGCACCTGATATGCATTTGTTTCTTCAGTATTTCAACGCCCAACACCCTAAAATTAGTTTTATCTGTAAGCCGGATCATGGTTTTCGTTAATATATATTCAATATAAGAATGTATCGGCCTGCTAAAAAATTGTATACCTCAGCTAACCGAAAATAAATTTCACCAGCGTAGGTTATAGTTTATTAGTTTTTGCTCGAAACAATTCAAAATTATTTGCTTATGTGCCCGTATTTCACGTGCTTACAGAATGTTTCTTCAATGACGACGATGTTCCTAAAGTTTTCATGTTACTAAAATCTTTTTTCAGATCAAATTGTGTCCTTGTAAACATTATTCATCGGTCAATCAAAAAATTCCCATCATATTTGTATTACTTTTCATTTATTAAGAATAGTTTTTCATACTTAAGCGTACTTTGGTATATTTCCATCCTTTAGTCAGCCCTCTGAAAAGATGAAGTTAGAGCTCTCCAATCTTCTCTGTAACTTTTTTGACATTGATTCAAGCATTGTTTTGGTGGGTAAGCGCGAAATCGATTCATTTTTTTAATATCAAAAAGTATTTTAAAAAACGGGGGCATTCTTCCGTAGTCTAAAATTTCAGTCGGGCACAATGCGCATCCCAATACATTAGTTCAATCCCCTGCCACGTTGGACGGAGTCATCGAACTGTTAGAATGTATGTGTGTAACTCCAGTATTAGAGAGCACTGTAATACTGAATGTATTTGGAGTATAAACAATGGCGAGTTGGAAATATTAGATTCGTGCTCTGTTGAATTTGACTCTCATAGACCTTCGTATGTATGTACATAACGTAAAGCCTTCTTCAAATGGCATGTAAAGCTTGTGTCTACTGAAAATTACTAATCGTACGCTTGTATTTTTTCTGAAGATGTTTTTATTTTTTTTAAGATTTTAATTTTTACCTAATTTTTGTCTGATAGAATAATTGGCAGGAAACGTAAGTTTGACAATGAACTGAATTAAAAAGGCTGTTAGAAGCATTTTGTTCCATAAATATTTTTTATTAAATTTTCAGCTTTCGAATGAAGCTACATTCATCTTCAGTATCTGATAAAAACGGAAAAAGACAAGATCATTATGTATTTAATGTTCTTAAAATTGGCTCAAACAATGAAATTAAGAAGCAAAGCACGTATTAGGAGGGATTAGATAACCTGATATTTCCAGAGAGGTCGAACATTAAGGATCATTTATTTAAAACAGGCTTGTATTCATAAATTAAGATGCTTCCTAAGGTTCTAAGATCGTTGGAGGTAGTTAATGCAAAATTTCTGAATTTTAGCTTTAGATAGGATGTTCGAAATCATGGCATGGTCGCTGATAAGAGTATTCTGGCCGAACCATGCAGAACACTCTTACTTCATCTAACCAGTTCATCAAGTGATGCTTGACTTTCATCGGCAGATCATACTTGCCAATTGGTAGTATTGTTTTCAGGGCTCATTTCACTTTTTTTAATTCCAGATTAGTTATCAACGGAAGTAAGATATTTGCTAAGAAACCTTGACCAACATTATCGAAGGCTTCGCTCACTGACGGCTTCAACATAGAGTTGGCACCAACACCATCAAGAACCGATTAGCAAACGAATTTCTCGCTCGATTTAACAAAATTCTATAAAGTAACATCTGATAATTATTTTCTCTCGTTAACAAACGTTTTTTTCCCGAAGAAATATCTTTACTTACGCACGAGATGATTAATTAATTGGGAGTGCTTATTTAATTTTACGCAGAGATAGGATTGTTTTAAATACATCTGAATGTTTTCAGTAACATAAGTTAGTGTTTTGTAAGTTAGTGTTTTGTTTAATAATGCCTAAAATTTCTGTGTTTTAAGTTTTTGCGAGGTTTTCTTTGCTTCGATTAAGGAGACGTTAAAATATCGCTCCCTCACATGCCCCTTGAGATAGGATTTCTGGAAGACTTATGGTAAAAAATAGTGTACAAAAACGAGAATAGTCGTTTAAACATGAAGACGGTGCGTAATTTTTTACGAGGTATAAACACTGGTATGTTTTCACATTGATCATAAATTTGGTGACTCAAGGTGACGCATACATCTACTTCAATTTTCTGAATTGAATCAACGTATCATTAAAATTGTGCTCAGTATTGAAAAGCTCAACAGTTGTGCAAAAAATTATTCAATTCAAAGAATTTATGAATGTGATAAGCCCAAAGAATATCATGAATATCTTCATCTTTCGTCTTTCGGGACGCATGACACTCATGAGCATGGTGAAAATTAAAATTTTGACAATCAAAAATGTCATGAATTTCAGCTTCATTCGAATGGAAGAACTACAGATAACAGTTTTCAAATCTTTTCTTACTCATTTAAAAATATATCCAATTTAAAATATATCGGAATAACTTTTTCATCAACTCAAACTTCCTATCTTCATCGAAACGTTTGTGTAATGTTGACCCTAAGCTTTCAACTCTGGACTGTAATCTACTGACGCTTGCTTAACGTACAGGAATTTCTCTTCATGCAACAACATTGGGACTGACTGATTACAGTGGCTCCAATGCAACATTAACTAATTGTTTCAAAACATCTTTTAAATCGTTCTTCATGACTGTGCTCTGAATGTTGAAAGTACAAGGCTCATGTTAATTAAATCCGTAGTTGTGTGTGCTTGGACGACTTTTTATTGTGCTCGTCGTAGCCGTGTTGTTAAAGAACCCGCCCTTCCGTGAAGGTGTCGAGGGTTCGATTCCCGGCGCTGTGTGGCGGCTTTCTCCGTTGGGTATAAAGGAAAACCTCAAAGCTCCATGCTCCACTCTACCCAGGTGTCTGAAATGGGTACCGGTCTTGACCGGGGGAGAAACCGGTATGGCCTCCTGGCGTTAGTTATAAGCATTTGAAAAACCAATGAACGAGGTGATACGTAACAGGTTTGATTGGAAATAAAGCATCCTTAGATGCCGATGTTTTTATTTTTTATTCTGATTATCTCGCGTCTCAAGGCATCGCAACAGCACATAAGCAAACAACGGTCCGCAGGCTAAAATAGAGTAAAGAGATTAACGCTTAAGTAAAAATATATAGCTATTGATTGATCTTGTGCTTTCCCTCAGTGGATACAACTGTTGTATTTATAGGAATTGGCGCTCCCAGGGGGAATATGTGAGGCCCCGAGCCAAAGGTTAGGTAGGCCTTCTTTTCTGTTGCAATAGAACAGGTTTTTGTTTAGATATTTTTTTGCGATTCACTGTTGTTTTGTTTTTCAGCACCTACTACTTCCTTTTTCAACTTTTATCTTTTTTCATAAACTTATTTTTCAACTTACTGTTTTTGCGAGCCTTGCGCATAGTTTCTGCGTTCCCTTAGTCCATTCTAAATGATGCCTTTCTTCTTCCTCTCTTTTGAACGCCTTAATTGCCGTCAGGGAGGCTTCAACTAACCTCTAACATAATTTGATCTAGTGCCTCAATAATTGAAATAAATACCTCAGGTAGCAACATTTACATAAATTTTACCGACTGAAATTTTACTGACCCTTTACATCAGTTTCCAGCGAGTGTTACTAATCTACCACGCACATACCTCTGCTTGTATCATCCTTGTTGCTCAGATTGCCTCGGGGTTTCCGGTTGTGTTCCTGCTACAGCTGCTGGTTGTTGATGCCTCCTAGAGAAGTAATTATCTGTTCAGTAAATGTGTGCGTCAGTTCAGCAGAGAACGAGACCCTGCTTTGCGTGAGGCATTGTGCAGGCGCTGTTCTGAGAAGCGCATGCGCACTGCCCGTGGACGCTATAAAGCCATGTTGTTCTCGCTAGGCTACTCTACTCTCAAGTCTTCTTAGACTTATTTCGCATAGTATCCTTCACGTGTGAATTTGACCAGTACGACCACTAAAGTACTCTCAAAATATTACAACCGATATGAATATACCCGGCTTTAGGGTTGTTTGTTGATTATTAATTTCAGTTTATTATTTTAAGCTGAATTATTTGCTTAAGGCTTGTTTATGAAATTGAACTATAGATGTTTATAAAAGATTTTGAATTCCTTTTCATTCATGATTTCTCACTGTGCTTGTGTCATCGGTGAGGATTGTGGATGTTGTCGCTTAAGATGCGCTAAATAATCCAGTTATTTACCCCACAGATGTAGGAAGTATTATATATATATGTCTCCTTTAAATACTTAGTTTGGTACTGCCACCAACTTGTTATAATAGCCTATACCTATAAATTAAGATATTTTCAAAAATTCCATGTGTGTTCTCGTTACATTGTATTTTTTTAATATATTACTTTTATTTTTTCTTTCTATTTTTGACGTATGATGGTTCACGTACTTTGTCACTCAACTTTTGCCATTAAAGTATGTTGAACACATAAGACTTTCAAAACTTGATGTTTAACAATAATTATATTTACAAGCCATTAATATCAAGTTGAAAAATACGCGACAATAACAAGGAGCACGACATTTTGTCAGAATACTTTCATTGGTATTTTCGTGCCATCATGCTCTTATTCCGTGTGATGTTAAATTCATTTCTGTGACGGCAGTTTTCAAGACCATGCAGTGGTCTAGAACTCCTGGAGATTATCTAGTTTTTCAAAGCTCTCACATAATATTCCGTTGCAAGTAACCTACCCAAAGCAAGGAACTGAATAATAGACTGGTTAATGATAGAACACTGCCCATGTGTTGCTGTTATAATAGAGCAAAGTAACGTGGCACGCAAGGTCGAATAGAGTACGACGCTGTTGCTGCTACAGATGTTGCCACAGCTACTCCACGCTCGCTATAGGGCAGCTCAGGTACCATCATACCAGAGAAGAAAACAGTTTATTTTCAATTAAGTTCATAAAAAACAGTAGACATTAATTTTTAAATTATTTCAAAGTAAAAATCTCCAAATGGTAAACATTCATATGGGCATAAAAATAGCTGCGTCAGTGGTTGAAAGTATCAGTTGCGTCAGTTTCTTATGTATCGTGTTGAGCACTCATTCAGTCTATCCTTTTGAACGGGGGTATTGATAATGTAAATTCAAATAAACAAGTATTGCAAGAGCCAGTATGATCCCTTGCTCACTGCCTCATGTGCAATACTGTGCAATTTATTTCCAGGCCACCTTTACTCCAGGGTTTAAAGAAGTTAAGGGCATGTAGTGGGCAAAGTAAGGAAATCGAATGAACTCCACTAATAAAGCTTCATCACCAGCCCAAGACTCATGCGAGAAAAGTCTCATACATCCGCTTCCACGATGCCAACGCAAACGCCAGTGAGGAGGAAAACTCATTGTGGACTCCGAGGGAACATTCTGACAAATTTATGTTTATAATTTACTTTGTCAGAAACAAAATCACAATAAACCTATCCAGTTTTTAGTCATGTGAGGCAGTTTAATCGTAATATTTCTATCCCAGGAAAGTCATGGGAAGAAAATAGTATCACCTCAGTTTTCTTTCACACAACATGGCATCGTTTTTTTTCTAGAAAAAAAAAAATTTATGCAATATTTTCCATTCAAAAGAAGAATCGGGAGCTAATAATCATAGCTAATCTAATTTTAGAACCATGAATTTCAATAAACTGAGAAAACGTATAAATTTCTGTGACTATTGCAATTTTTTCAATTCTCTCTAACAGAGAAACTAATTCGATATGTGTTGAACCATAGAGTGTGTTAGCAACGAATCAGAAATGGTGGATACAACACTAGACATGGTGACATTTTCGTGAACTTTCATCTATCTTATCTATCTTCATTTAACTCAACTGATCGTTGCTTTTAGACCTATGATTTTTGAAAATTTTTGATTTTAGGCTTGGTTCAAAACATTTTTCTTTCCAGTTATTCTTGGGACCCCAGTCAGAATATTCTGTTTTGCTGAATCCTAGTATCCAATTAATGCATTGAACAGTAACCTATTCCTTATTATTTGATATGTGTATTCTACTCTGTTTTATTTTTATCACCCTATTTGTTTATTCTTCCCTGGCCTGTTCCTATTACCCAATTTGTACACTCTACCCTGGTTTATTTTTATTGCTCAGTTAGTTCCTTTTATGCTCTGACCTATTTCTATCACCTCTATTTGTTCATCCTCTTCTCATCTGCGCCGTATTTCCCTCTACCCCATTATCGCATTTTCCACCTTTGCGTTTTCCTCCCTTGCCAATGCCATAGCAACACTGCCCACCAAATCTTCTGTCCAAATGGCTTGTTACGAACCTCCGCAGAATCGTACTACCTCAAGAATTGACTGCAAATTTTTAGCAAAATCGTGAGCTTAGCAAACGTTCTTTGTTGCTGTTTAGCGACTAGTCTTGCGGGATTGCCTGTTATCACACTGATGAAAATTTTATGAAAATTATCAAGTACTCAAAGTCATCTAGCCATAATGAATAACTCATCTTTGACCAATTAGATTTTTCTGTTAACTTTATTCTCTGGGTGTTATCTTGAAGAAGTTGATTATTTCATCTGTGTGTGAGTGCAGTCAGATTTTTAGATTATGTCGTTTAAACATAAACGTTATGTAGTTGTTCCACCGAACCCGTCTAACCTTGAACCATTGCGATCAACGTTTTTTCGATTGTTCATGTTTTTCGTTTGTTATGTCTAAAGTCTCATTATATCTATTGGAGTCCATGGGAATGTCTATCGTTGTAAGCTCTGACTTTATCATAATTTAATTGAATCTTCAACCATGTAGTTAAAATAAAATGCGTAAAGCGTGCAGCTAGAAGCCTGCAAAACTAGATCTGAAGTAAATTCGCCGCACTTGAACCATGCAGTTCTGAGAAGCCCTCAAGTCCGCGAAGTGCAGTACGCTGCCTCGCCATTAGCCGGGACGAATGTTTTTTTTCATGCATTTTGCTGGGGTCCAAAGTTTGACTTGAGAACTCGGTGAGATACAAATGTGAGAGAGTTTTTAACTCGGCCCTACAGTGTTTAGGTGCAAGCCCCACACATTCCTGTGTGAGAAAATTTCGTGAGTCTTGGGCGAGGACTGTGTTAGGTGAAATTTCTTTTATCACATCGCCCAATTTTATGGTAGTGAATTACGGGCGTTGTTTGCAGAACACCGTCATGCTTCTTAATTACTGCAGTTCAGGCGAAATTCAGTTGTAATTATCAGCTATGCTCTCGATCAATTTCCCGAGATACTTGCAGTATTGAATAATAAGTTACCATGTACACAGGACACAGACAGATTTTGTCCGACCTAGGAGTTGTTGAGTTACTCGTTCAGTAGCTATGTGTTTTTTGAATGATGACAGTGAAGTTCAAGTTTAACGAAGAAAGAAAAACTTTTTTAGTGCATGATGTATGAGTTTTGGCGTATTTGAACTCATCTTTGACCACATACATGAGTGGTTCATCTGCTGAAGCATTGTTATGCTTTCCTTTAACTTAAAATAATTGTATTCGTAACATTCGTTTGCCAGATAATAACGCTCCCATCAATAACTGGTGAAACTAACATCTATTATCAATTTCATACTCTATCATTCGTGAAGAAAAGATCCTTTAGGGATCATTTATCAGCTTTACAATTAACAAACTACCATAAACAAGCTAGTCGACCGTCAATACATAGAACACTGCCTGCCTTGCAATGATGCCTGGCCCATTGCATGTTCGTCCTTGTTTAATAATTCGCATAGCCTAGAAATATAAGACTGCACTGGGTATCTTGTGGCTCAGTCAATATCAACCACAACTATAACTTCGTACCTTGCACTAGCAAATCAACTACTCTACTGATCTACTTGTTTTTATCTGAGTAGATGCTTTAAACTCAATTTCCTTTTACAATGAGGCTGCTTCTTGAGAACTTCTCCTCGTTAATACGTCGACTTTAAAGTTGAAGGTGGAGGAATGGTCACAAGACAAATATAAGCAGCCAACAGTAACTTTTTTGATCTATTTATCTCATAACTCATTAGCTTTTTAAGTAGATTTCGATTCTGTTCATGATTACTTTTCTTTTTGTTGATTTATAAACTTCTTACCCTCATGTTGTTTCATACTTTTGCCATGTTTACTGAACGTCAATTCTGCACCAACAATGTGAACGAGAGAAAAAGCCGGAGACTACTTGGCGAGGTTTCCTTTTATTAATTTTCTTTCAATATTTTGCATAAAAAGTTTATCGATTTACTTCAAAATACTTGTATGCAGACTTTAGCTTTTTATAGTGTAATGTTGAAGTAGGGAGGCTTTTTAGCTTGCTTCCCCGAAACTTTAAGGGCTTGTCATCAACAATTCGGCCTTTCAAATGAAATTATAAGTCTCTAAAGGAACATGTTATACATTCATTTCGCTCGATAAAAAACATAAAAAATTAAACTCACTCACGACTTTTACCGCATTGCTTGTTTTTCCGCCTTTCTTCAATTTCAAAAATTAAAAACGCTACCAAATTTATCGTAATTTTTCTTAAGTGAGATGAAAAACCTTCAAATATCATTCCTAACTCATATTGTGCGGCGTTTTATACTGCAAATAACTGTCAAGTTCAAGGCTTCTCTTCAGTTAAAGGTAGAGGACCGCATTGATCTAGACCTTTCCACTCAAAAATTTAGGGTGATTTTGATGTGAGCACGTAACTGATCAGGTATAATAGTCATGTATCCAGTAAAAAATTAAGTGTTTGTTGTTTATGAATATATTCTGGTCGATTATTTGTTCGACATGTGTGACGCTCGCAAGGAGGAATGCTAACTTCCCTCAACTTCAGTAACTTTTCAAGATAGATTTTTTACCCTTCGTGACAAATCGAGACAACTTACTATGTGGACGCATATTCTCATTAGATATTTTCAAACATTTCTTGACGAATTGCAGTGTTGAAAACAACCGTGCATTCTATAATAATAATGACCATTGATATTTTTCATTCATTTACTCGGGATTAGGACTCAATGAAAAACAAGGCGAAAGTTATCGTGTGATAGATATATTTGCAA
>JACJUY010003690.1:0-20036 GCA_014220935.1 Platorchestia sp. MABIK | reverse complement strand
ACTACTGGTCGGTCAGCAGAATATTTGAAATCCCCTCCGAGACACCGGCGGCTCACGTCGCGGTCAAAAAGGTAAAATCTTAAATATTGAAATTGAATTTAAGTCAATTCTGAACTTCTGCATAATCTTCCACTGTTAACGTGTTAAAGAAAAATTGTAAATACTGCGTGTATATCCTAGTCATGAATTATAACTGGGATATGCATGCAGTAATTGCAATTTTTCTTCACAATTTTCTTTAACATCATGTAATGATTGTACAGGCTTCTTATGTTACTTGTGATGCTATGTAAATAAATAAACTAAACTGTGGCTTATGTAGCAAAAATTAGTCGGAACCTTCATTGGAGAACTTAACCTCAATTGATACTGTATCTAATCTTTTCTAACCTTAGTAACAAATGTAGCTCAAGCTAACTAATCTGACTTCGTCTGAATGAACTAAAGTTTAAGAAGTAAAACTTAGATTCACGACCAATTAAATCAGAGAGTAGCTATCTTTATGGACCTAATTTTGTATTGGAAACTGAGTTATAATAACTCGGCGTATGGTCCACACTGCCGAGCAGTTCAACTGTAACCCCAGCTTACATGTCGTCATGCAGTCAAGTCTGAGTAGAATATGAGCATCGAAGTGCTTTTTGTTTCACATCACTTGGATATATTCTTAAATTCTTGTACGTACGTTTTCCGCTTTTCATTTATTGATGTAATAAAAAACATCATAAAGCTATTCCCTTACGTTCTATAGCAAAAATCATTTCATCATGCAAGAAATTGTCTTTAATTTGATTTTAATTCTTCGATACCTAACGTCAGACGCATCAGGAACGTGTTACACTGCTCATTTTTATTTAAAAAATCGCTAATCTTGCACGTTCATGCCGACAGATTTGTTATCGATCAAAGTTTCTAAGCCCGTAACGGGAATTGAAGCCTTTTGTGCAGTGAAATATTTCTATGGTCGCTGAATTTCGTTCAATTTAAAATCATCGAACGTAAATGTTTAAAATTGTCGTGCGAGTGTAGGTACCCTCGCATTTTATGCTATTTAATCACGCAGGAAACCGTTTTCAGTTATGATGCATTACAATAATTAACTTCCGATTATTCAGAGAGCTTTACACAACATTTCATTTTCAGATCAAAACTAATTTTTTAATCGCAAGTTACACAGGTTCACGAAAGCATATTTACGCCAGCAGTAACTTTCAGACACTTCACCAAGAACAACCCTATTTTACTTGATGTATTCAGTGTGGCTAGAGATATGAATGCATTAGCTGAGCTTCTTTGAATTTGTAATCTAGATACGGCCATGTTGAAAAATTTCAAAAGGAAATGAAAATCATGCGACATTTCTATCCTCAATTTTAGTTTTAATCATTGGAATAAACTCCAGATGATTCAGTCAACGTATTGTCATGAATATTCCCGCTTCGAAATTTTTTGGAACGGCATATTGAAACGCGTGTCATTAACTTTGCCCCCCAATACTGGGAGCAAAGCTCCCAACAAAAAAACTGCCACTTCGTAATTTCCTGATGACTTTTTTATATTTGATGAATTTTGACCAACATTTCGTATCGTTGACTACAATTATGAAAAAATATATTTAGAGTGAAATATAAAGTGCAAAATTATAAATAAAAGTGCCAAGATACACGTCTTAAATCTCAATATTTATTCAGGAAAGTCAATGAATCAAAATTTCTGGAACGTTTCGACCTCCAGGGTCATTATCAACCTGAAAACAAGTAGAAAAACTAGTCAACTTGACTAGGTTTTCTACTTGTTTTCAGGTTAATGACCTTGGAGGTCGAAACGTTCCAGAAATTTTTATTCAATGACTTTCCTAAATAAATAATGAGATTTAAGACGTGTATCTTGGCACTTCTATTTATAATTCGAATCTGCAGAAAGCAAACCACTTATATATCCATAAGTGGTCAATCAATATCCATAAAGTGCAAAAATACTAACCTTTCATTACAGTCAATAAAGCAAAAAATTCATGGACAAATTATCACGTTAACGATGGGTTAACTGAAGTTCAATATTCAATTCAAATTTAAAGTCAATTGTAGAAAGCAATGTTGAAAATAGCAAACATTAACTGGATTGTGTCTTTATTTAACTTTCATTAAGTATTTATAAATATTTGGTTAATGACTGTAGGTCGGTCAGCAAGATTATGAAAATCCTTTCAATGACCACGGATATGTTCCTCCGCAGTAAACGTGTTCATTTCTATGATCAGATATTTAAAAAAATAAATAATGCGATATTAGATAATATTCCCATGAGATCTAACCTAAATTTCAAATTTTTTATCAGATCTACTGTAACCTAAAATTGAGCACGTACGCGAATTTACTTTAGACGTAATATATTTTGAAAAGACCTGTGACATCTGCAACAGCTTGTGTTACGGAGCTTGCAATGTCAAGTAACGAAATTCATTCCAGTGTCGGATCATGCCAGGAATGTGCTGGCGTTTCTCTGCCATGTACAGGGTGGCGCATAAGTAACGCACCCTTATTAATTAACGCAATATACACTGGGTATCTGTAGACAGGATACGACATGTAAATAAACTTTAAGAGTTCCTCTATCGTTTGCAATCAACCCTATCGTTATTCCTTTCATAGTTTATTTATCAATAATTTTTTAAGAACGTGCGTTACTTATGCGCCACCCTGTAGTAGCTTGTCTAACGCGGAGGGGAGGGACATGACCGTAGCCTTCGGGCAATTACCTCTCGGACGACTTCCACTGTAGAACTGCTGTCGTAGGACAACAGCACCCGTTGGACAACTACCCCTCCGATTCCTTCGGATGTTTTAAATAATAGGATTAAAAATGTGCATTGCAGATATCTGACGTGAGTGCTGAACTTCAGTTTAATTCTAATAACCTAGTCCTAAATACGCGGTGTTTTAAAATGAGATACTTGGAAGTCTTCGTTGGATGAAAAATTGAACATGAACTGAGAAAAATTTGGAACAAATGGGGTGAAGTTAGGTTGTATTTGGTTGAGTGGCCAGTTTAGTTTGGACCAGATCAAGTCTTGTGTAATATTAGATGCACACTGAATCAGAATCATTAGGGCAATTGTATACGGGACCGTTTTCCCAGGCCAGTTTTGTGGGAGGTGGTTAGCTGGAACACGAGCGTCCAAGAACCACGGAGTACACTCACTAAATGCGCTACATAGCCCTCTCTCGTGCTCCTAACTCGGCCTGCTTTCTATTCCATTTCCTATAGACCATACTTCTACTCCTATAAGTCGATCTGTTTTCTGTCGAACTCAGTCTGTGGCAATATGCAAGACAGTTGGTATTGTTTTGCTTATTGATGGATTAATGACTCATTCTCCACAGATGGATGCACACAACAAGATCTGAATTCCGTTAGTTATTCATTTCATAGTTTTAAAAGAACGACGTAAAATTCAACTTATAAAATTTTGGGTTTCACGTGCTGTCAGCCTTCTGTGTTTCGTCATTCTTGACTTTGTGACAAATACTAGACCTTTAACCCTTGAATGAGAAAATATGTACTGTGGTAATCATGTCTTAATTTTTTTTCTTTGCAGGTTCTATCCGAGGGTCAATAATTGCGCTGAGCTAGTGACCCTGGAGCAAACGCCAATAATAAATGATTATACATATTTTAACTCGACGTTTAAATCAATGCAACGAAATTGCTTGCTTCCACCGCAGTCCAAAGCAGAGTCCACAATTTAACTATACTTTTTTTCGACCATTTGCTCTCATTTTTTTTAGCGCTTAAAATTCCCATCACGAAGCACCCTGTTTTTACTTCATTCTTTGCCATATATGTTCCTAATATGTATCATAAAGTTTTAGCCTCAAAAAAGGATGAAGTTTCGCTCTCATCCTCATCCCTCGTACGAGTTCTTCTAGCCTTCCTCATAAGTCATAACTGTATTACATTCCTTCTCTAGAGACCTCCATCCTTAATTCAACAATCTCAAAGACACGGATCGTCTGAATTACCCGATTTTTGCATGCAATCTCAAACAAACCCAGTTCATATCACTGAACCAGCACTGTTGCCTGGGAATACGATCAGGAATACGATTATGAACCCCATGGGTTGCAGCAATAATCTTTACAGCAATAAACGAGGAACTTTCAGGACACATTCCGCATCGCTCTCCAGCACATGGCTGCTTGGCGCTGCCTTTACGTTTCCATCTCGGTAGACTTCAGCTGGCCACTCGCCAGTCAGGCGATATCTACGTTAAGCATCCATTAGACTCAGATAAATGGAGTGAGAAAGATATTGAAACGAGAACATTCGTTCCAAAAATTTGTTGTAAGGCAGACTGATCTCTTCTACGAGAAAACAAGAAAAGATGGGGATCCATAAGACCGGCCTAACTGTGCACTCGACTCACGACAGACTTTTCCAATAAGTTCGCTATGAGGACCTCAAGTTACCATGAGCGGCGCTTAGTTAGACTTGAGCTGATAATGACACGAGATGTCAACAGCCGCCTTACCCCTCATTGAAAGAGGCTCAGTATTCCTACAAGCACCCCTAGGAATCTTAGTGTCAAAAATGCTCAGAGAAGACATCAATATTATGTTTTTTTTTTATCAGGAGGTGAGTGTACGGAGAATAACTGGAAGAAACAACCGTTACTGAAGAGAAATCGAAGAATGCTGCACGTGAAATTAACACATAGGGGCAAAACTAATTCAGCGCTATCCGTTCTATGTTTTAATCGTAAAGAATAGATTAGAGGAGTCTAAGTCTCTCTAACCACAATAAAGACATTCATTAAAGACATTAAATCAGACAGAGAAAATTATAATAATAATAATATGCACAGAGAGGAATAAAATTTTAGGGAACAAGGCATCTATGAACAAGATGTGTCTCACAAGACCTCTTGCGCCTAAAAATAGTAAGCTATGAAAGAAGAACATGAATCCAGATGAAAGTTGAAGAAGAAAGTAATAGGTGTTGATAAAAAGTACAACTGTGAACCGAAGAGAGATGGTCTTCAACAAAACAAAAACCTTTTTTTTTTCAACAAAAGAATGCCCTGCCTAACCTTCAGCCGAAATCTTGCATGTTAGCCCGGGTAGCGCTAATGCTCGCAAGTACTATAGTTTTATCCCTTGATGGGATGTAATCGTACAAGTTCGACGTCCAGTACATCTTTGGGACAATTTCTGAGCCACGAGGTCGCAGGAAACGAGAAGTACACAAACTAAAGCTCTAGTCATTAAAATATGTTAGGAACAAATGTTTCCGAGGAGTCGTTTTTGTGCGGAATTCGGTGGGAAATTTACACGCAAATCCTTTTTAAACTTAATAACGAACAATTTCATTTTGGTTTACTATATTTTAAAATACGCTAAAAACCAAGGAAACTACATCATTTCGTAAAGTATCTGATATCATGATATAGCAACAGATATTTTATAGAAAACATACAATTTGAATCGAGTCGTTAAAAGTAATCAGAAACTACACAAACTACCGAAAGTAGCCGGTCCATGTGAGAAATATAGCACAAACGCATTAAAATGGAAGGTTTAAACCGACACGGTTTATGGTTACTCCAAGCCTGCGAGCAGAATTAGTTCAGATGAGGTCAAAATCAACACATTCAAAACATCTAAGTGTGGACACTTTATATTGACCTGTATGAAAACTGGCACTGTGCTACGTGTTTTTATTTACTTCCAGCAATTATGAAACTGAGGAAGTGACCAGATGTTGGACATTACATTTATGTCATACCACATTCACATACTCTTTGTAGACATGACAAGTTCTTATAAGTAACTTCAAGCCTGACACGTGTTGGCTGGTACCTGGATAAATATGGCAAATACAAATACCTGGAACATTCAAACTGCATTGACGTGTGCAAAATCTACCAAGCAAAGCAAATCAGACATGTGATGACCATAACAAATGTGACTTCTTATTAATGTCAACATCTGAGTAACGGTGCAAACAATAGGTCGCTTTGTGATATAAATAGTTTAGCTAATATAGGTAGAGTTAACGAGTAAACTAGAAAAATCTCAGTTGCAGTGAGTTTCCCCGAACAGAAGTCAGATACGACGGGGAAAACCGCTGAAGTGGAAACAATCGACCCTACTGGCACTAATTCAGTATGATTTCCAGACGGATAACCAAAGCTACACCAGCATAATGCAAGAAATTTTTATTTTTCTAATTCATAATGTTGGAAAATGCAGAGTTGAACAACCATCACACCCAACATTTAGGATCTAATGAACATCCATAATACAAAATAACAATCGAAAGCATTCACAATGAGAAAAAGATGCTCGCATGTTAAATATGCTTTAGCGTGAAATCTCTTATCGTACCTTTTCACTGCGAGAAATTGATATGAGAATATAGCCATTTTCATAAGAGTGCAACTATAAACGCTAAAAAAGCCCTTTGTGCAAAGAAGAACAATTGAAGAACGTACATGGTTATAACTGATTGATGAAGTTTAATTTAAATCTCAATAACATTTGTTGTAGCAAACACAGAGCGAGTGCCCCAGTCTATTATCATTATTTTTATTATTCTCTTAACTAGACGACATGTATCTAGAAGTAAAATTAAATTTAAACTCAAATTATTGGATGAAATACGTTAAAGTTCTTTCAAAATAATTTTCAAGTTTGAGTAAGGGTCAGAACGAAAAATTTGGATGGCTAATTATAATTAACATAAAATATTAGGTTGCTGTAACAAAAATATATATTATTACACATTTTCGGGTTAACAATAGATTTGAAAAACTAACACTACGTCGATAGTCATTCACCAATATAGACAGGAGGTATTTATAGGTTGGTGACAACTTCATCACTCTATTCTCTCTAATGTTATTTTGAACGTATATCTCAGCGCTATTAACGGAATAAACCATCACGTTACAAAAAATGAAAAGTATAATTTAGCTTAGTTCTATGTACACACATAAGAAATTTAAATTTAGTGGTTACAGTATTTTTGTTCATTTGTTGCCTTCTTATACATGTATATACAGCGAAGCGAGGCGGTGCTACGGACGGACAGGAAAGTGCCTTACCTTGTTCAGAATACCTACATTGATGGTGAAACTGTGTCACAACTTAGTTCTGTATCCTCCGCTGTACTGGCATCTGCTGCAGAGTGAGGAAGGAAAGATGGACCCACCCCCCCCCCGAACATTCAAAACAACAAATTTCAATGAACTATCTACACGTAGCAAGACTGTTCTGAGGGTAAGAGTTTTATACAACCCAATTACATATGCTAACAGGCCTCATTACTTCCTCAGTCCAACTGCCCTCAAAAATAAGTAATTTCCTTGGTTTTTCACAAAATGTGCTATAGTAAAACATGTAAAGTTTTAGTTTCCTTGCCAAATTGGATCAGCATTAAAATGAAATTAGTTTTCACGGTTACAATCCATCAGAATTTTAACATCAGCTACGCTACACACTTTAATAAATTTGGCAAGTCTGGCATCGACTAACCATTGAGATAGATAACTCTAAAAAATTTCGTCCGCATAAACACGGATTTACGTTATGCTGCTTGATCGTGAGACACGCTACTGAATTTTAAAATCATTAAGGGTGGGACCATACGTATTAGATCAAGTATCACAGCATTATGAGTTACGTGAAACCAAAACCTTTCACCGAATTTCAAAAGTAAATACATTGAAACTCAAGGGAATGATGAACGCAAACATGTAACAAACAATGAAACCTCCTGGGTGAGGAAAGAGGCCAGCAGCCGATGAATCTTCAGGAAGTTTGTAAGCTGGTCCCTTTTGGTCGCAGTTCGAGTCATTAACGGACGGAAGAAGATGGAAAGCGACCATCTGGTCTTGGTCACCTTGACTCTGCAACCAGGAACTGATGGAACCCTTGAGGTCGTGTAGCCGAGGAGGGACGAAGCTGCCACAACGCGGGAAATTTGGGGGCGCTGGAGCAAACATGGACTCGTCCCCTACTTTGATGACGAGACCCATCCCCACCTCTACGTGGAACGAGATGTGGCAGTGGAAGAGCCAGTAACCTTCCGATGGAACACGACTATACATTAGAAGAAGATAACACCACAGAAAGAGGGAGTTTTCCATCTGGTGTACGTTCTATACACACAATAAGATCAATCACGGACACTTGTCTCCATCATGAATAAATGTTTACGGACTTAGTTTATTCAACTGACCAGGGTTGGTGGCACGGAAACGAATGACAGTGTAGCCCCCGTCAGGCACCGTCACCGTATCCATGACTGGGGACTCGTTGAAGTTCCTCATGAGCAAGCCATTTTTTTCCAAATTTAGAACCTGATGAAAGAAAATAGTTAAATTAGAATAAGTGTGCTGCGAGGGTTGCTAAAAGTATTTTAATTTGAGTACATAGCATTTAATAACACTTATTCAAAAAATAGACTATTAGTGCTATCTAGCTCAACTATTCTGGAAGAAAATCAACGAAGACATTATTAAAGATGTTTGTAAGATGTGAAAGATCAAGAAAATGCATGAATTATGAAAATATTCAGTGAAATTGATTGATCATAAGTTAGCTTCAGCCTCCCAAACTCCAACAAAGATGTTCAAAGAGAGGAAGGATGAAGGCACCATTTAGTATGGAGTTAAGGGAACACGGAATCTATGCACAAGGTGTGTTCCCGCACAGGATCCGGAGCGCAGTCAGTAAAAAAGGAAGGTTATGAAATAAGATAAAAGTTACAGAAGAAGTCAGAGATGCTGGAAAACAGAAAAGCAGTGAACTGAAAAAAGATTGTCCTTAACAAAACAATCAACATATTTTCTTCATAAAAAAAGAAGGCCTACCTAACTCTCAGCTTGGGACCTCACATTTTTCCCCTGGGAATGCTAATTTTAATGAATATAATAGTAGTACCCACTGAAGGGAACATTCAATGAGATCACTGCATTGGTAATGCGTGTGAGGGGAGGCTTGTCACAATTTGAATTGAAGTGAATTGGGACAATCGGGGCAAGATGGGACAATCGGGGCAAGATGGGACAATCGGGGCAAGATGGGCCTTCTAATCTTTTATGACAAATCTTGACACTGACAGAAGTGACGCCACCGTTATAAGCCCTTTCGAAATAAGAGCTCTTTGGTGTTTTAATTCGTTTTGTAAATTAGGATGAATGAGAGGTAGATGAGACGAAGATGAGACAAAATCTGTATATGATGCTGACGATACTGAACATGCATGCATAAATGATCGTCTTGAAAATACGGCTTTACTTATGTTCTCGACACACGCTTACTTAAAATAATCATTTGCTCACAATAACCAAAATAAACCATTCAATCATATTATTTAAATAAATGAATTATGTAATTACATTAAAATAGTCTGTCCCATTAAAGGCCACTGGCAGCGAATATCGAATATTCTGTTGATGATTCGTAAAAAAAGGTGATTTGATCGAAAAAAATGTGAATACGAACATATGCGATGGGACGCCGTCGTGGGATTAAAACTACTTAGGAACATTACAATACGTGGTGAAACGATGGAATATCAACTAATAAAAAAGAATCATAATAGACAAATCTAAGCGGAAATCAATGATGTTTAGTGCGATTTTTGGAAATCGAAATCTGTATTCTTGTCATCAACGCATCCATTTTTCGTTGTTCAAACATACTGTCGTTCATGTGAATTATCGAAGTAGCAGGATCAGGACACTTTGCAACATTTCGATGTTCAGGTATGTCGATGCTGCCATGCAAATTATCACAGTTCATGCATTTCCGCAAAATTTTTATATAAAATATTATTCATCTTCGACGTTATACGTGCGAGCTATCCTTAATACTTATTTCAAGAATATGATAAGCTAACCACGAACTAATGTTCATAAAAACAGTTACGATAGCAAATTCCGAACAAGGTTTAAATGTCTGCAAAATAATAATGAACGTACATCTTGCCGCGTTGTGTTGGAGCCCAGTTTGCCCATACCGACCACACTGAACTCGTGGCCGTGCAGGTGGAATGGATGGTTTGCGTAATACGTCAAGCCTGAGGACAGAAACGTCAGTGTCGTATTATTTGGTACTTTTAAAATGCAAACACAAAAGCTTGGCAAGATTTTGACCAACATACCTAGATAGGAATTTAATTACGTTGAAATAGTAGAATAACGTAACTATTGTCTCTGAAAATGACAAAATAGAGCCCGCAAACAGAGTAAGGTAACTAAAGCATTGGGTTTAACATGACCTTCAAACCACACATAGAAACGAGATGCAGCAAAATTTGTCGAAATTTGATATTTTTTTATTGAATGAAAAACACACTTAAAAAGACTAGGATAATGGTTATTCAGTCTTTAACAATATGACATGTTGATTACTGCTGCGTAGTCTGGGGAGACATACCTAAATATCTTCAAAAAGAATTGCAAAAGTGTTTGAACGTAGCAGCCAAGGTTGTGTGCAAAGGCAAATTCAAGAAAAGCGATCAATTAGTCGGACCCAATGACAGAAAGACTTTTATTCACAAAGCCTCATACTCATCCCTCTACCTCCCTCAGATTAATGCCAATTTCCCAAAACTTCTTCCACCTCCTCTTCCATACGAAAAACAAATCGGAGGAATGATATTTTAGCTACCGTTCATTTGCCCTGGGACAAAAAAACTCTCACAGTTTCAGGTGCTCTGCTGTGGAATAAGCTCCCTTATAGCGAGCAAAAGCTTTCAAAACAGTGAAATAATTCAAAGCGATTGTCTCACGGCATTTTGCATCTCTGTAACAGTTAATTACATTCAGTAATATGTCGTTGTTCTATTTAGCCATAACTACCCAATTTAGAGATTACCCGTGAATCTTGAACGACCCAGTGCTATTTCAGGGTCAGTATTCTCAGTTTTATAAAGCTGAACGTCCAATGTTTGAATTAAGTATTATTCGACACATAAGATGTTTCCGTCGTTAGGATTGTTATTTCTGCGTTCAGTACTTCTAAATAGACTATCCGCGAAGACTATGTACCAAACCTCTTAAGTAGAGTTTATAAAGAAACCACTCTTGTTTCAGATTTTCGTAGCAATCTTTTTCTGGGGCTCTTAATTAAAATATTTTTCAGCACAATTTTTTCTCAAAATCATTAGAATATATGAGATGACCATATTCAAGATTCTAGTTGCACAAATCAAAGAGCACCACCAGCACCACTGTGTAGGAACTCTGCCATTTAAAATAATCAACAAACGACTCTTCCTTTGCTCGCGACGAAGACCGTCTGATACCCAAAGTACCAAATTTTTTCGACGAGACATTACGGATGAAGAAATAACTAAATGTCTTTCAACTTTATAAAACTTATTCCTGTCTCCCAATCTGAGATGTGCTATGGGATAGGTGACGCCAGTTACAGAAATAAAATTTAAATAATAAATTCGAATGAAGTGCTTCAGCCAACGCATTCTTACATTTATAGTTCTTCACAGCAACTCGTGTAGATTTACCCGCTTGTCTGAACCCGACTCTTTTACTTATACATATTTGGAAAGAATGGTCGCTCAACCGCTACACCAGTTATCTTCATTTGTAATGGTCATTCGTTCCTTGTAAGTGACATCAATCTGTCACGATGCTTTCATTTTTTTCATGTACCAATGTCTCAATATTATGACTGGGAATAAGGAGTGAGTTCCGATGTTCCCATCAGAAAATTTGAAACAAGTACAGTTTTCAATTTTAGATAACTCTATCTCAAGTACACGAACAATACAGTCGTCAATTTTAATAGGCTGAATCGAATTTTTCACTTCATTGAAAAGTAACTGAAAATTTATTCTTTATTATGTGCAAGCATTGAAATTTACTTTAACATTGATGTTCGTTTTTCTGTTGTAAACGCGCGCATCGTTGAACGTGTTCTGTAAATTATGTTGGACAATCCTATTCCAGCACTTAAATCCATTCAAAACGGTATTATTTGTACTGAATAAGATATTTTTAAATTAGTCATGCGGTAGGCATGTTCAATACGGTTATAACACGCCATATTCCTAAGGTCATATTACTGAACAATAAACTTCTTGCTTAATTAACACTTTTTATTTTACTCATCATACTCTAAACGACATAGGTCATCAATGTACAATAGTGCAGGCTCAAGCATTAATTAATGCGAGGGCTATGTCCTTCAAAACATTTCTGTATCAACGTCTGAACGTTTTCCTTTTCGTCAGTAAGTACATATAGTGTTTTACGTTTCTGTTATTTCTAAACATGACCTAAGAAAGTACATTTCTACTATTTTGCTCTTAGTTTATTTAACCTCTGTCATCAATACTAAAATACTTATTGTAGTATTCCCACTAATTCTTTTATACTGTTCTTCTTTCCTCTAATCTAAATCACGAAGTAAAACTACTCACAGTCTTCGCTAGTGGACCAGCGATCGCTAATCATAGTTTATGGAGAAATATTACTTAGTGCTTAACTAGAGATATCCTCTTCGTTACAGTTGCTCACGTCATGGTCGCATGAAATACTATATTTACTAATACTCGTATACCCTAACTTGACCTGATACATGATTTCGAGAGCACTCAACTTTATTCGCAGCGAATAAAAATCCCTGTCCACTACGGTGACTTTAAGCATTGTCGTGGTCCTATCGCTGCTCATAATTTACGGAGTAAGCTCCGAGAGGTGCACCTAACCTTTATCGATGAGCACCAACTCCACGAGACTGTCCTTGCGCACAGAGAGGGTGTGGAGGCAGGCGCAGAAGTCGGTGGTGCAGTTGTTGTTGGGTGTGACGGGCGGGTGTTCCGCGTCACAGAACTCGCCGGGGGACACGCTCTCCGGCTGCGACAGTGGCGGTGAAGAGGGCAGCATCAGGCTGATGTAGTTCATTTGCGGCATAAACAGACGATGTTTTTGCGGCACTGCGAAAGGTAAAAACAAATCGTTTAGAGGTAGAATTTACATTGTCTGTTGAGGAGTATCGCGTAGTGGTCAGAACTCAAATGAGGAGCTATGTTTAAAAGCCTCGAGAGGAAACAATCTACTTTCGGAAAACGTGAACGACTTTTGGCTTTGTAAACTATCAAGAACCCTAATTTAATTTGAACTGTGCTTAGAGATACTAAAGCAACTTAATTTCCAAAAAATTACATATGCTGTTAAGCACCTCATATGCAAAAAAATATGTTAGCAGTGGTTCACACTGTTGTGAAATTTGAACCTTACGTATGAATTGCTATTAGCGTATAATTATTTTGAAATGTTTCCAAACTTCTCTTCCTACTAATTTGGCCTAAATTCTAGAGCAACACTTTTGACCAAAAAAATTCATTACACACACTCGTTCACCGCACCTCCGTAGAATGGATAGTATTCCTCGTGGTGGAACAGGTCATTATCGCTGGGGTGGAAGTCGAAGTCCACCCAGAAGGTGTGGTCCGGAGTCCCGGAATAGTCGACGGTCCCGCCGGACGACTGGATTTCAGCAGCAGTTAGGAATGTTCCGTCTCCCGGAGCGTCGTTGAGCGTGTTTACTTGCTGCAAGAAAAAAAAAAATAAAAAGGCTGTTCAATTTCAGTCAAATTGAAACATATCGTCTTGTGCTCCGACTTTTCAAAAACCTTATAACTTAAACCACCATGTAATATTGGTTACTCCCGTTCGTGCCTGCAGCAGTTAAAAAACCTGGATAGGGAAGGACATTGTGGCCAACTCTCTTCTCTTTCCTAACTGAAAAAACGTCAGGCTCTGCCGGATTTCAGACCCTCTCCACGAAGGACAGCGCCGCATCTGAACCCTTAGTCACTGCTAACCACGGTGGCCACTGAAAAATACTTTCAGCGTGACTTGACTAGCTACATTCGTCGTTGTCAAAGCTCGGATGGAAAAATCTTTCATAAAAAAGATATTGCTTCTCGTGACTTAGAAAGATTTAATACATTTGAAATCAATTAATGAATAGTGTTAGTTTTATAAAGGATCTCAGCTATAGGTTAGAAAAATAAGAGTTAGAAATAGGTGACTATTTTAAAAGATAGATGAATGAATAAATGTAAGAAACGCGCAATTAAAATTAACAAAAACATGCGCAGACACCGGAATAGGTTTAGATGACAAACAGACAATCCCCATTTGAATCAGCCTTGAGAGTGCGTTACCTAGCGCAGGATATTTTCTACGCGAGTTCAGTGCGGGTAGGACGCGAGCAATTGGTGTACGAGGGTCAGACCAGAGAGAGCTGCTACGCCCTGCCTCGATCTAGCTTCACAGGCGCATTCGTGAAACTTTGCAACTACAATGAAGGACCGCGAGCCAAGTCAGTAGTACTCATGAGTGAGTTAACGTCCAAGTGAAGGAGAAATTACAGATGCACATCACCTCAATATGGATTAGATTAGATTATTAGTTAGTTTAAGCCTCCCTATCCGCCACAAATACGATCCAAAGAGAGGAAGGAGGAAGGCACCAGTTAGTATAGAGTTAAGGGAACGCGGAATCTATTCAGAAAGGGCATAGAAACAGTAAGTTGAAAAATTATAAAACAAGATCATAGTCGGAGAAAAAAGTAGTAGGTACTGAAAAACAGGACAGCAGTGAACCGAAAAAAAATTGTCCTTAACATAACAAAAGTATTTTATTTCAACAAAAAGAAGGCCTACCTAACTCTCAGCTCGGGCCCTCACACATTTTCCCCCTGGAAGTACTAATTCCCATAGATACAATAATTGTATCCCGCTGAGGGGACCTCAACATGGATTAGGACGATATGCATCTGGGCATCCACAAGTAGACATCAATCCGAACTCTTAAGCCACGCACGTAGTGTTATTACCGTACACAAAAATGGATTCCATACAAAAGGTTCCAGTACCATAAAGCTGACAGTACAGCAATTAGAAGCGTCAGAACACAGGTGAATCACTTCAAGCTCAGACACTGAGCGACAGATCTTGCACTTCAACTCACGAATCCTTCCCGTTTGGTCATCGCCCAGGTCATGTTGATGATGTCCGAGGGAAGCTCGTCCGGAGCGCCCTCGTACCGAAGCACCGCCACCTGCAAGTTGCACAATAAAATCAGCTTCTTTGTTCGAAAAGTGCAAGCAGCCATTTTTCTATTTTCTCTGTGAAAACATATTTGCAACGGGAACGGAGCCTTAAACTGACTGCCATGCATAATATGAGACTTGCAAATCATAAATAAAAGGATTGTTTTTACAGCTCGTAAAGCACATAGTCTACTTCATCTTAATTGCTGTTACAAAGAATCTGCTATACACGGAACGATTTAAATAAATTTAAGCTAACAAGCTATTTTTGAAGAGAATGTTGAGCCTCCTGAATTTTGGAATATCATTCAAAGCTTTACAGAACCACCACAACATAACCTCCACAGTAAACCTCAATGAAAAGACAAACTGCATCCGCCTATGTGAGCGACCTAGCAGATTTCAATTTAATTTTTCTGCAGGAAGATTAAGTGAATTTATTTTCCAAATATTAGTTGTAATCTAGAAGCACATTAGAGTGAATTTATCTTTTGAGAACTAATGATATAACTAAATTTATAACAAAACAAGAACATTTCAATCACGAGAAATGTCTCGTAGGGTAAATAAAAATATTTCATATATTGATAACCATTAATTTTATAAGTAATTTCATAGTGAAACGGTTCATGGACTTATATAAAAACCCAACTACCGAAAACTTCTGCCTATTCTATTTGCAAAGCAATTGTTACCGTCACGACATTTGGAAATTCATGTTGTGATATCAGGAATTCAGATAATGCAAAAAAATTGCACGGAGTAGGACGCTAGTCAATTAAGACGCTAGTCGTCAAGCAAGTCAAGCTACTTAAAGGAAACAGCCGAGTATCAGAGAGGTCCAATAACACGAGAAGTGAGCAGCACTTCATATCAGCAACATCCAGCACAATGCAAGTAGCTTTCTGCAGGACCCAGCTAGAGGAGTTCACAGTAGTTCAAGACACGAGAGCAAGATGTAGTGAAACATTGCTAATCATGGAGTCGGTAGGTACGTGATTTTAGAAATCTTATGATTTAGTCTTTGCCGCTAAACAATAACAATTAGAGCCAAATTCTGGTTCATGCTGTAAAATTTTACTTTGCATTCAAGTGTTGAATTAAACTGAGCGTGGTAGATGTTCTTGCAACAAATACTGTCGGAATTCAAGTTAGTGTAGGTGATGAATACAATCAATTCTCGAGTTGGCTCTCAAGAAATATCATTGAAGCATAATTATGTGCATTTCATTGAGCCAGCTTTCTTAATTATTATAAAGTAAATTCCCGATTTTTTATGCAGGTATAAATCTTAAGTTTGGAATAATAGCCGTATTCGCGAGAAATATTCGCGAGGAAGAATTTAACTTCCGAACTTAAAAATTGTAACATTGAACGTAATATCTCCCTTTTGATAAAAGCTTGAGTTTAGTGATGAATAAATTAAGTAGATGTGATTATATCTAATTAACAATGGACTTTTTACTTCAGTCGTTTTCAATGCTTTCCTTTCCTTCAAAATAGAATCGTTCAAATGTCAACATACATTAACTGTTCTCAACATCCAGTGCCTCAACTTGTGTTGTTACACATTCTTCTCCCTTCATCCCCGAAATACAACCCATCAGTTGTGAGCTTTAAGTAATTTCGAAAGCAAAGAAAAGGAACGTACTTCTATTTATACAGGCTGTTTTATAAATACGGGCCCCAAAAAATCTTTAATAACTTTTGATACAATGAACAGATTTTGAAAACAAAACGGCAGTAGAATCCTGAGATTTATATCTTTTATTTGGTACCTACGTAATCATGATACAACAGTCAAAATGAGAATCAGAGGACACAGTAAAATTGATCCTGTTTTGAAACTGCCGCCAAGATGACGAACTGGGCAAAGGAATAATTAGCTTTCATAAGCACTGTATACTTCTCTAATGGAAGGAGCATTGTCCTAGCCCAGCGAAGTATCAAGAGAGAGTACAACATTCGAAGTTCTCCGTCAAAGAAGGCCATTTACAGATACGTAAAGAATTTAGCCAACAATGGGAATCTGGCGAAGGAGAAAAACTAGTACTGCAGTAAGAAGCATGCGAACACGCGCCCAACATTGCTTGCAGTCGAGAGGACGCCACATGAAGAATGTCATCTTCAAAAATTAGTTCAAAAAAAGATAAAATAAAAAAATCTCAGGATTCTACTGCCGTTTTGTTTTCCAAAATCCGTTTATTGTATCAAAAGTTATTGAAGATTTTTTGGGTCCCGTATTTAAAAAACACCCTGTACATGTAAAATTCTGAAAAGAGTCAGAATTGACGATTGCTTCACTCTGCCTTATCCGTGTCTTTGTTATGACATCATTTATCTCACTTCAAAACCAGGGTTTCTGATCTCTAAATTCGCATCTACTGTTCTAAAGGCTTGAAAAGAAGCTATGGAGAGGACATCCAGAGGAGCGCACGTCACCTGATGAGCGGACTTGAAGCGATCGTCGCAATCCAGTAGGCCATGGAACTTCATCCAGTAGTTCCCTATGGAGTTGTTCGCCTCGAGAACAAAATCCCAGCGCTCGCCACCGTAGATCACGAATGACTCGACTGAAAACGGGGGAGAAATTAGATATTTTTTTGTACGCATGTATGAGAGAGAATGTGAAACTTGATCTACTGATGGCGCGAGAGAATAAATAGTCTATCATGTCCAAATTAAAATGTCCAAATTTAACTGGAACTTAATTGTCATGAAATTACCAATTGACATCAACGCGTATTGTGTATCTTCACACCACGTGGCGAGAATAGATCAGACATAAAGAATTGCACGAGCAATTACTTGATTGGTAACATGCATTTTTGACGCCGTGATCACCGTAAGAATTGTCAGGTTGTCTGAGTCATACATTGTAGCACCAAGCACTCGCGTATTTCATCTGTGTTCTTTCTTGGTTTGAAGCATGAACACTTCGATTTGAAAACTTACTTCATAAATGGCTTTGCGCTTCACATCACAAGTGTACATCAAGGTTGTGTCATTAGCTGACTACATAACACCGCCACTGACCAGTATTTCAGAAACGAAAGAAGTTCAATTAGTCATGAATTTGTTGCTTCATCGCTTTAAAATATGCTCGTATTTCTACCGTATGACTGACTGATAGATGAAATTTAAACTAGGCAAACGATATGTATTACAAGGCTAAAAAAATTGCATGGTCTAGACATCAATAAACATTTGGTCCACCTTCAGATCAAATTTCAGCTTCCATTCTACGAACATTAATTTTGTTAGTGGCAGGACCCTTTGTAGCTCTATTTTGAGTGATCGCAGCAAGGATTGAATTTATCTGTTTTGAATAATAAGGTGAAGGTCGAATTTGAAGATTCAAATCCATCATGCAGTGCTTAGTGTTGGTTCTAACTTTTCTTCACTGCATGATGAACCCAAATATGAAAAATCGGACATGTTGGGAATGGTTTTCCGTTGAAGTTTATCGATCTTTCATTAAGAACTTTCGAAATCCAATGTTTTTTAACCACTCGTTCAATGACTGCCTCAAAAAAAATGAATGCAGCCTTCCCATTAAATGAACGTAAGTCAGAAAATTTAAGGAAAATTACTGTCGTTTTTATCAGGATATTTTACTTACGTGTCCTTGAAAATTCTTCTTCTGAAAGAATTAACGAGCAAGAAGGGCTTCAAATTTTGCAACAATCAGAGCTCTCCGAAAAAGTAAAAATGACACATTAACAATTCGCATCGAGATTTGATGTTGTTCAAAGTTTTCTATCACAGACTATAAAGAAATTAGTTTCAACTACAATCAAATTTGATAAATAATAACCCCGATCAAAACGGATCACATTTTCCCAAGAGTGACTATGCTATTTTTAAACGATTTCCCTCTGAAAAAGTTATACGATGAGATTGCTCATTTCAAAGGATTCATCCGCGTTTCTCACCTTGCACGGGCTTTATTGGGCTGCCGTCCTTGGCCACGAGCGTGAGGTTGTGGTCGTCCACGGACACTTCGATGGGGCAGTTCTGGATGCTGTTGCTCACGCTCCGAATGCGGTGACGGTAGCCCTGAAATGGAACAATCAAGCTAACTATCTACCTCTACACATTAAACTAATAAAGCAGTGTTCGTTCCATGAGCAGCTTGAAAATGAGTTTCAATTTATAGTTCATTTGATTCTTGTCAGCATTAGAAATCTTTCACATGTTAGGGTTAGAGCACAATTTCCTAAACACGTCATTGTGCAATTTATTTAACTGTGAAACAGTCTCAATTGACAGTCAGGCACACAGATTTCCCTAAAGCTTATTTTACAAATTCTCAAAAGGTTTCAGATCTAGTTATTGCGGGGGTCAACCCATAAGCTCAAAAAATTCGCCCGGAAACCAACTGCGGGAAATTTTACAGCTGTAGATGAGAGCATTGCCTGTCTAAAATGCCTCATTAATTCAGAAACTTGAAAATCCAAAAATTGAGGAAAATTTCAGTAACAAAGAATAGAATTTCCTAAGAATGAAAACTAAAATGAACACGAGTAACGAGAGTATGCTCGCTTATGTGAACATAATATGAATTACATTTCCTAACTCACGCATCAAATTTCTATGAGCGGACATTAGCTTTTCATTAATTAAATAGGCAATAGCGAGCAGCTCAATGCAGCCCCTGAGGTTGCATATTACCTCCATTCATCTCCTCAGTCATGTGCAACATGGCGCTACCTGCTTGACGGTGATGGCTGACAGTGGCGGGTGGCGGCCCTCATACACGAGCTCAGGATGGATGTAACCTCTGCCGTTCACCAAGATGTTGTACGGCTTGTTGTCGTGCTGAGAGAAACAAGGAAAAATGAGGAATTAGTCTCGAAAAAGTACATAAAGCAGGCCCTACACAAACGCCGTTCAAAACTGCTCAATGATTATCTCACTGAAACGAAACTTCGATCGAGG
>JACJUY010003689.1:69244-82304 GCA_014220935.1 Platorchestia sp. MABIK | reverse complement strand
GTGGGAACCAGGTGGGAGCACTTTCCAAAAGTCCATGTGCTTTCCACATAGCATGGGCAGGTAGAACCCGTATGACAAAAATGGACAATCCATGTCGTAACCATATGGCTTCCACGTGACTTTGTATGTAGGGTAATGCTTGAGCAGAAGCCCCGCTCAGAAATGTAGATTTAATTCTTGAAGAAACCTATAATTGATTCCCCCAATCAGCTAGAAAGGCAAGCGCCTTATTCTGCCATAACTATAATGGAAAAATAATGAAAAGCATTGAAGTAGCATGAAACAAAATGAGCTTGTTACAGTAGAACAATATTGAATCCACGACAGAACTTTAGGTAGAAGTAACTGAATCTAAAAATGCTGGAGGCAAAAATCCATTCAATCACGTTTCTTCCATAGCAATTAATTTATTAGCATTGCCACGCTCAAACGCCGATGAAGAAACACTTTTTTGTTAAATCAATTTAGTCCGTACTTGCAAGTCACTCTTCAATATGTTTAACGTGCTATGCTGACTTATTATTTGTTGTAATTTACTGTCAAAACAAAATAAATCATACAACAATTATCGAGCGAATTTCTGTTAGAAATCTAGCTCCTTGCTGCGCTATAGAGTTGTCAACACTGCGACTGACTTGGCAGTGCATAATTGGTAGTCTTAAAAGTAGGGTGTATATCTCAGTTGTTCTGCCGTCATGTCCTCATGCCTAATCCCCAACCAAAAAGTTTCCCAGATCTAGAAAAGGAGCGAGGGCTTAAGTTTTAACATTGATAGATTTATTAAAAGCAAGGCGTCAGTCTAATTGTACTTATTGTGCCTGTAAATATAATTTCTTTACGAAGTACTATAGCTTCTCGGTTGCTGACTTTGAAATAATCTGTTGCTGAAATAATTTTCCATTTAATTCAAAAGTACGTACCTGTTAACAATCGTAACACATAATTTTCGCTGTTATGCTATTTTTTTACACAGGATGACTCGTGATTGGACTTGGAAATAATTAGTGTAACTTATTTCTGTAATTCTTTAATTCTTCACGAATACGATGATGTTCTTGTGCCGGCCTCCGTGGAATAGTTTGCAGGCTCAAAACATGAGGTATTATCGGCATTACAAAAATTTCTGTGGTTGGAATATCAAAAAAAGGATGTCGAAATAACATTTTCATCTACGAATTGAAGAGTTCATTTGGAACTAGTCGATCGATCGTTTCCTCAAGGGGATACAATTATTGTATCAATGGGAATTAGCGCTCCCAGGGGGAAGATGTGAGGGCCCGAGCTGAGAGTTAGGTGGGCCTTCTTTTTGTTGAAATAAAATGTTTTTTTGCTATGTTAAAGACCACCTTTTTCGGTTCACTGCTGTCCTGTTTTTCAGCACCTACTATTTTCTTCTTTAACTTTTATCTTGTTTCATGAACTTCTTTCCAAACTTTTTGTTTTTATGCCCCCTCTACAAAGATTCCGCATTCCCTAATATCCATACTAAATGGTGCCTTCCTCTTTCCTCTCTTCAATACGCTTTTTTTTGTAGCGGTTAGAGAGGCTTAAACTAAACTATTATCTAATCTAATCTTGAAACTAGTCTTTACTGATCGTACTAACTGACGTCGGATCTGTTCATCTATTTCTGGTACCAAAAAGGACCCCACTGCATTTCGCTTTTTTCTTTGGATTTCATTTTGGTTTTATTGAACAGGAGGTCTCGGCATTACGAAAACTTCAGTGGCTGGAATGTCAAAAAAACCTATGTCAAAATAATATTTTTATCTACGAATTAATGAGCTCATTCTCTACTAGTACCCCCTCCGGGGGATACAGCTATTGTATCTATTGGAATTAGCGCTCCCAGGGGGACAATGTGAGGGCCCGAGCAAATGGTTAGGTGGGCTTTCCTTTTGTTAAAATAACATAGGTTTTTGTTTTGTTACGGACCAACTTTGTTACGGTTCACTGCTGTCCTGTTTTTTCAACACCTACTACTTTCTCCTTCAACTTTGATCTTGTTTCATGAACTTCTCATCTTACTGTTTCTATGCCCTTTCTGCATAGATTCCACGTTCCCTTAACTCCATACTAAATGGTGCCTTCTTCCTTCCTCTTTTTGGATCTCATTTGTTGAGGATAGGGAGGCTTAAACTAACTAATAATCCAATCGACACTAGTACTTACTGATCGTACTAATTTGATGTGGCATCTGTTCATTTATTTTGGTACCAAAAAGAACTCAATGTATGTTGTATTTTTTCTCCGGATTTTATTTTCGTTTAATCGAACATTAGGTTTTGGCATAACGAAAATTTATGTGCCTAATAGCACCAGTTTTATGGAAAAGTTCCATTTGAAAATTTGGAGTTTTTTTTATGATGTGAATGTCTAGTAAATTTAGAATCCTACAGAGAGTACAAACGTCGGAGCCGCATAGAAGCGGGAGGTGGAGAGTAACTTCTTCTGAAGAGGTAAAGCTGTGGAGGATAATTTCGCCCTCTGCTACTTGCGACTCGAAAGCATTACTGCAGGCCCTAGCTGTCGTCTCCTCATCCCAATTAAAGGACGAAGATGTGTAGTGGTTGAGAGGGCTGGTTATAGCAGATTTTTGATGTCTATGAATGGAAGTGTGCAAATTTAATTTAAAATTGGTAAAATTTTCTTAGTAATCGGTTGCTTGATGAGTCCTTTTGTGGTGGTAGTTAATTTTAAATGAATGTTTTATACGTAGTGTTTGCAGTGATGAGTCTTACAAACAACCTGAGATGGAATTCTTCGCGTGCCGAAGATATTTTTGTAAGAATTTATTTCAATAGTCAAATGTCTGCTGTTGAAATAGAAATAAATTTATTTATTGAGCATCTGTAATGTTTTAACCTATTTATAAATCAGTGGCGATTTGAAATGACTTCATATTGTACTGTGAGACTTATCGTAATAGTCTCGTGTTCTACGATGAAGATGNCTTGTAACAATAGGCCTCACCCTGTAATACTAATCTGTTCAATTATCGCAATTTGTAAGAAACTTGATGAAATATATACAGTATTATACAAATTTGTTGAATTTGAATAAGTAATTTCGATAATTTTTGTGAAATCTTCAAATTCACGGTAATTGGACAGATGAGTTTCACGAGATGTGGCTTATTGTTTTTGGAAGCAATTCGCAATTTTTGTGAAAAATCGTTGCACTGCTTATGAATCTCCCGGAATATAGTGGTTAGAGTAGCAATTTTTAACGTTAAATTACCGGTAACTATCGTAAGTTTTGAACGAAGACCGACTATAATTACCGTTTAACTACCGGTAATTAACTGGTTAATATCGTCGGTCTTCGTCCAAAATGTACGGTAAAAAACCGGTAATTTACCGTTAATCAGATGATAATATGAGACATTCTCGACACTAATTCCAACGATATCCGACGATATATCGTCGGCTTATAGGAAGAAGAAGATGATAACTACCGGTAAATTCAGATGTAAATTATCGTCGGTCAGACGATCAATTTCTGATTGGGATGTGCGTGTACGTGTAAGGGTGTATGTGCGCATATATGTACCTGTGTGCACTGGACTAGCATCTAGCATATGAACTATGAATATTGTATGAGTGCATGTGTGTGCGTATATGTATGCACATATGCATTTATTCGTGCACTAAACGGGTAATTAGAATTTGGACGAGAAATACCGCTTTTTTTTCTGTTCGTTCTGAACTTGCAACATTACCTAACACGTCATCTCTCTTTAACAATTGTAAAGCACTCACAATAAAGTATAAATTTGTTGCGTGACCGCCCATATTTGTTTCACCTAGATGCTTATCAACTAATGACCGTCATGTTAAGAAAAATTTTTTATTCCTGAAACAAAACTTGTAATTTTCATGTCATTCATGCTTGTATAATGGTATCCGTGTGCATGTGTGTGTCTATGCATGCGTAATCACATAAATCTGTGTGCAACTAGCACTAGCAAATGAACTATAAAAATCACCCTCTCTCACTCGTAACTTGAAACACTACCCTAACTCGTCATTTTCACTTTATTACTTTAAAACATTCGCAGAAAATTAAATTTGTTGTGTGATCACCCATATATGTTCGAACAAGATGCTTATCAACTAATGCCCGTTATGTTAAAATTTTTTAATTAGAAAAACATAATTTGTAATTTTAATAATTTTCATACTTTTATCCTGGTATCTGTGTGCATATGTGTGTGTATTTATGTATGCGTACATTTGTATATGTTTGGACATTCATCCATTCACCCACAACAGTTCATGCAAAATCTCATATCAATCGCCTTGCATTTGTCTTGTAAACTTAATTAGTGTTTGGGTTATGGCGTGCTCATTTAAGCAATCAGCTAAGTGTAATTTTTCATGGGTGTATTTTTTTTGTCCATGCTCGTTCGAAATGATTTTTGACTGCCACAACAAGCAACTATAATATTATTCTCTGATTTCATGAAATCCAAAACTGATATGTCAATGTACGTGCAAGCTGTCACAAGTGTTTTCACCCAACAAAGTTCTTATCTTCATTGCTTCCATGAATTAACAAACACTATTCAATTTCAATTAAGCAGCTATAGGATACATTTTTACGCTTTTCCTCTCCGTTTTTGTGCAAGCATTAGACTGGACCGTCGTGTCTCCTATTTATGTTTCTCAATTAAAAGATTTGCATCATGTTTTGAAAACAACGTAACTTTTTCTAATTTGATAACTCAATAGAACACTGATGTGTTCTTCTATTATTCACGTCCTAAAATGTTCTTGTTAGTCTTGTGTGATGCAAATCATTATACGCTCTTGAGAATGTTACGATAACCCTATCTTGGTGGTCACTTTCACGTATGACTCCAATTATGTTGTGCATTTCTTGGTAGCTGTTGTAGAATAATCATATTCATGTTTCTGACTCATGTCGACTGTTTTGTGGCAATATTATTAGCATGAAAATTTCACAATTTCGTTGCGTGATAAAAGAAATTTTCTCCGAGTCCCTTGATTGGAATACTAGTCCATACGTAGGAATAAAATATAGTTCCGAATGTCAACCTCGCTGCTAGACGCAAGATTATTCTGATCCACCCGTTTTACTTACAACAAATTACTTATTATGCAAGTCACTGAACTCGTATTTCACTGCAAGTGTGCACCAAAAAGAGTATTCTCAACTATACACTGTGACGGGAATCGTGTTTTCTTTTATAATTGTAGTTACATATATCATCAAATGTAGATTGAGCAACACTAGGGATACATTGCCCTCAATCACTTTTTCGACTAGTGACATGGGTATTACAATACTCATGTGTGTGTATCACATAAGTGTATTTTCCTTACTTTAAGATATTTAAAAAAAATCAATGATGTTTTGTGCAGTCTCTATTGGATGTAAACTGTTTTTCTTTTTTTGTTTTTTCTAAGTTGAGGTATTTGAATGCGATTTTAGCTTTTATTTCAATAACAGTGCGCACAAACTAATGCGTTTTTCAACTAAGCGTTACGAGGATTGTGTTTTCTTACGTTTACTTACGTTTAAATGCACTGTCAAAATCAGATAACGCAACGAGTGGAACTCATTTTTGTTGTGCTTTTCTGTCAATTATCTTTTGTTTCAACATTTTATAAGGGTATTGCGATACATTTTCAGTTAAGGATGTTAATGTTAAGGTATTTTAAAAATCAATGTATCAACATTTCATGTTTGTACTTTATTGAAAGTAAACTGTTTTTCTAAAATTGATTCTTTGCTTTTGTGACTTCAACGTAGATCTAACGAATGAAAACAATCAGTAATGCAAATTATTGTTCAAACCAAATTTTCACTGAATGATTAAAGCACTCACATCACTTAAATTTGCTTCACTGTTCTCGATTTGTCATAAAAATTTTTGTCTGCAAGACTGAGTTCAGAAATATCACCCACCGCTTCATGGTCACCACTCAACAGATTGTCAAATTAAGATTGCAAAGGACAAACGGAAATGTAGTTATACAACCTATCGTTTGATGAGTTACTACTCATCCGAAATGTTTTATGAAAAACAACTGAACAGGCCTGCCAAATTTCGACGCATGAAGAACTCTGATGATGTTGACGTACAAGTTTTCATCTTCAAAAAAATTAGACAGCAGCTTTAATCGAATGCGGAGCCTACATTATCAAAAGTATTAAGCCAAAAACTTACTATTTGTATTACAAAAGAAATTAAAGAGCTGAGTGGAACAAAGGAAACTTACTTGCATGAGTACAAAAAAGAAGTAATCATCAAACAGACATAAGTAAGTAGGATGAAATTATTCGAAAGATTCTGAAAGAAGCACAACAAATGCAGTTTCACCAAGAACTGTTAGAGGCAAACAGCAATCCCAAACGAACTTGGGAAATCATTGGTGAAGTTGCTCAATAATCCAGACCATAGATGCAATTTTGAAAACTTTTTGGTAGCAGCCATTGATTTTAACACTTTTTTAAAAGTAGATGCAAAAGTCTTCAATGAAGTGTCCAAATCAACTTTTAGTTGAAAACCCGTGCCTTACATCATCTGCAGATGCCAGAGTCAGATGAAGACCATTTCCTGTCAATTTACCAGAGTTTCGAAATTTTTTTTTTCCCATTGAAAAACATAAAGGCAGTCGGATATGATGGTACTAGCCTCCAGTATAATAAATACAGTTTCACATTATCATCATCAATGATTCTTTTGATAATTGATGCATCAATGGCAACTAATAAGTTCCCCGATCGATGGTAGCACTCCCAAAATAAGACCAGTACATAAAAATGGTGACGTTAAAAAACTATAGGTATAAGGGTTTTACCGTTCATACAAAATTATTAGCAAAATTAATGACAAATCAGCTCACATCTCTTCTGGATAAATCAAATTTACTTTTTAGAAATCAACATGTTCATTGAGAAATACTATTTACATACGCACTATTTCAATGGTCTTCAAATTTTCATCCACCGTGACCCCATTTGAAAAATTTCATTTTTGTATGACCCCTTCAACTTAAGCAAAATATAGATTAAAAAAAACATGGCAGAAAAATGTAATGTTGGTGAAGAAATTCATGGATACTATTTGCGGCATTGAATAATATTACTCATATTTAATTGGTGGGATTGATGCGCCTTCATTTTTTTACACAGAATGTCAAATCTAGGCTCTGTTTTTTGTTAACGCTGGTCTAAGTACGGTTTCAATATTTCCTAGACTCGATTGATGTTTGGTTTTGAGATAAATAAATGTCAAGAAAGTAGTTTCACATAAATACGTTGACGCGGAAGGTAAAAAGAGTCTCCATTGTAAGTCGTGACAAGTTTGGATATTCTAATTTGATGCCAGCCCAAAACGAATTTAGACTCCTTTTAGCAACATCAGTTTTAAAGAAGAATCAGAAGACAGTTTTGCTAATTATTTCTGTGCTTTTAGAGTGAATTTTTCGACTTCAGCACCAAATGAATTTTGGATTCAATCAAATGGGCTCATGTCTGATTCTTGAAGAAAATATCTTTCATAAATTTTCTCTAAGCTCACCAAGTGCATAATTACAATTGGTTTGATTGTTTCAAAATTTAGTTCATTTTCTGTGATGAACTTTTCCAGACATGGAAACATCTCTCATGAGTTACTTTTTATATTCATCAACCATACATTAACTGTCTCCTGGAAAGCCTGAATCTTCAAAGTTAATGTAAGAACATTTGTATTTTCGCCTTGTAATGATATATTGAGGTCATTAAGCTTATCAAGAAAATCTGATAAATTACAAAGTTTGAAAAGACAATTTTATTTTTCGAAATGCTTTACCAAATCTGAGTCGTTACCTAATAAAATGAACATGACTTCATTTTTTAAAGCGATCAGCCTTCTTAAAAGCCCGACCCATTGAAAGCCTTCTAATGTCGGTGTGAAGCAGCAGGGATTCAAAATCTGAACCCATTTCTTTGTCCAAATTTGTAAAAAGCCGAGTATTAAGAGCAAGGACGTTGGTGTAATTAACTGTTTTAACACACAATTCTGCGTCATTTTTTTTCGTTGCTGGCACCTCCCGATGAATCTTGCAATGAGTGAAAGTTCTATCTTCATTGCATACATTCTGACTTTATTGTTTAAACCAACATTCTTCCCTGTCATTGCTGCTGCACCATCGGTGGACACCGTAACAAAGTTAGCCCACTTCAATCCCACTTCTTTAAAAAATCATCTACTTATTGAAATATTACCTCTCCTGTCGTGTGTCCTTCTAACGCAGTGGTTCCCGATCTGTGTGTGGTACGCGAACACTTTCGGGATCATGACAGGGTCAGACAGCAAAGACGAAGCACAACGAATGCTCTCCTTTAAACTTCTGAGTGAGCATGGCCTCCTCGTACCCGACGCTAGTTCGTTATGCTGTTCCCCAGCTACTGATTTTCCCCTCGACGTGGGAGTGCGAGCAGGGGTTCTTAGCCTTCAAGACCATCAAGTCGAAGAGCGGGAACCGTCTTGATGCGCCCGGGCATGATTTCCGATGTGCTGCGAGCAAAGGCATGTCCACGGTACCGTGGTCATGCCCCGCATTGACCAGCTGGTGGAGAAGCAGATACAGCCTTCGCATTGAGTTGTTGTTTTCATAGCTGATTTGAGTTTTCACTTGTACAATTATGGAAATAAAGTGATATCTGATCGAATTTAGTTTCTCTGGAACCAGGTGGTACGCGGCGACTGTACGGGACCTCCAAGTGGTACTCGATCACAAAAAATTTGGGAACCACTGTTCTAACGGCATGTAAAAGAGTAAGTCTTCATGAACATCGTTGTTGTAGCAATACCTTCGTCCGCAAATAACTGCCACGCTTGTGATATCCTTTGTTTCGTCCAATTGAATTACAAATTTGAACTGTTAATCCTTTCAAGTAATTGTTTAAATTGGTCTTCGCGTATTTTCAAAATATTTGTGCTCGCTGTAATGTCGACCATTGGAATTTTTCTCAATTCGTCTGCACATTTTTGTCCGTTGATAATTTCAGTTATTCTGATAGCTATTGGCAGAGTAAGCTCTTCGCCAACTGTGAATAATTTTTTAGCCTTTGCAATTATAAAAGATACTGAAGCGATGCTCGAAAGTATTTTGAACTCGTTATAGCATGTGCTTCAATATTAGACTGTTGCTTTTTTGTACACTGTAACGACCTTTCAAAACACCCCACAGGTTTGCTAGCACAGGAAGGGTGATACGTGTCGAGATACTTCAATTTTGCAGGTTTCCTGCTTTCATTTGATCAATGTTCACGGCAGATCACACACATTGGGCGCTGCTCATTATTCATTTCAATGAATGTAACTCCATATAGCAAATTGGCTTCGTTGTACTTCCTTTTTTCCCATGAGCATGCTTGCTCTCCTTTGTTTCCACATCAGGACTTGTCTCACCAGTTGCAATCGAACCGGCATCATTTAAATCCCCAGAGGTCTTACTTCTATGTTTAAACCATTTCTCCATTGGCAGATTTCTTGAAGCGTATTAAATATAAATTCAACTTGGTAAATTCATGAAGAATGGTAATTGACATGCAAGTATGCTCTGCAATGGATAAAATTTAAAATAATAAATTTCACTTTTCATCAACACAAATCTAAAGTTATTAACTCAATACAAACGCTGTGTGAAACTCATTTAATTGATTGTATATCCATTGCAACGATAGGAACAAATCAAAACATTGTTTAAACAAAAGAACTAAAATCGAGTGCTTATGGTAAGCTTGTAAAATTACATACATTCAAGAGTATTGTATTAATTTTGCATGACACGGAGAGATAAATGGAATGGAAGACAACGACACTACAATCGAAGGAGCTCACGCAATACTGAGCTGAGCACTGGGGCAGCGGCTGCCGCTGTTTGTGTCAACGCGAATCTCGTTTCAAGTCTGAATGAGTTCGATCCTCATTCAAACTTCGTTGAATCGCATCTTAGTAATCGTTAACGAGTGTTGCGAGTGTTCTGTTTCATGTCATCTATATTCGAATAAACATACGTCTACGTGTTATTCAAAATTATTTAAGTTAAGCAACTTTTCCTTTGGAAATAATTCCTCGCAAAATTCCGCCTGATCTATTAGTTTTTACGAGCGTTCCCCCCATTCCCCCTGCCCACATGCGTTTCCCCCAGATCTGGAGGAATTTCCCCAACAGTGGTAGCGCTGCTGAGCGCCTACAGAGCTGCCCTTTAAAGTGTCTGTGTTATTAGTTACTTATCCCTTAATAACAGTTAAGATAAAAGAAATTGTAACATCACACCAGCTCTATGACGCTTATTGACATGATTTTTTTGCACGGATTGTGAATCTTTCCCTGTGTTAACATGTTGTACACTCCTCTTAGCGCTACTCTAGTCACTGTTGGCAGACGTAAAACTTTGCAATGCTAGTTCTACAGTCAACCTAGGCATGTGATGGAATCAGTTCAAAACTCGTTACTAACATATAACACCGGCTCAGCATTTTCATTAAGTTTGTGTGTTATTTTATACATGGTTTTCATGTTAAAGAATGACAATAACACTTGATTTATCAATATTTATTCATAATTTATTGTACAAAATGAAATGTTTCAATTTGAAATAACATCACATAAGTAAGAAAAGTATGATCCTACATTTCGCGACCCCCTATGAATGGGCGAAGAACACTGCAATATTTAAAAACACACTATGTACATAGCACAGTAGTTTTAGCAAACTTTCTAAGCCAGCGACTTGCGTTTTGGCCATAAATCCCGTATTTTTTCTATTAACCATCAAATTGTCACTTAACCTAACTCACTACTTTCTTATATTATAGTAAACAATTTTTTTGGGAAATGTAAATTTATTGTGCGGTTTAAAGCATGTTTTTTGAAGCAGTTGACTTAGTTCTACTTTGTTATGTTAGTATGAAAAGATATTTTCGAAAATCTGACATTTCGACCCGTTAATTCTGAATATAAATTGTCTACTTCAAATCATTTTACTTTCAACATTGCTCTCTGACATCACAAGAGCCATAGCTCATATGTCAGTGTACGTGGAGAATGTCAAAATTGTTTCACTTCATTGTGTTTAACTTTATATTTCTTATATTATATTCGTTCATAAACATTTTCAAACAGTCTCTTGTACAAGCACTGGCATGGGCTATCATGACACCCATACATGTTCATCAACTGAGGACCTGTATTTTAATATATTAAAAAAAAATGTTATTCATCTTATGTATTAACTTAATGGGACAATACGTGTTTTCTTTTCTTATTCATGTCATATAATTTTATTGTTAGCGTCACGTGTCAAATTCTCGTTTCTGACGCTCGTGAGTAGTGTATATTACGACAACATTATTTAAGTAGTTAATTTCTTTCATCGCTGTACTTAAATTATAAGTATTTTGTTAACGTTGTACAACAGTCCTTTTTCATGTTTCTGAGTTCGGCGAACTCTTTTGTGCCATCATTATTTTAGTAGAAAATGTCATAAGTTTGTGTTGTAATGTATTTTATTTTCTACGAGCTCGTTATTTTGCATACTAGTTGATTGATTTGTAGGAGTGTAAAGTTTTTTGTGAATTTCGACCTCAAAATCTTAGACGAAGAATTTTTAAATTGACCCATTTTATTTTCAGCATTAATTCCTGTAATATAGCGGGAAATGTAAGTTCTAGTTAGACATACCAAAAGTTGGCAACGCTCGTGACAGCAACAATCGCAGCCAGTCTCCTATTGGTCTCAGGCCCAACAACAGTAGATGTTGGCTGAGTGTGTGTATATAAATTACCTAATGTGGCTAAGTACCTAACTTAATTATTTCTTACTACTATTACTCAACTCTATTCTATTTTTTTCTTTATATTCCCACCTATCTCCGCTCTACTCTTGCTGGCCACATGTCTGGTAACTGAGTATTTAAGTTGTAAGGTATCTAAGAAGTGAGTGAATTATTTACCTTAGGTGATGTCACTGCTTTGCTATTGATGTGCTATTTGTGTACTATGTACACGAAAATACGAAAAGAAGCAAGACGTTTTGACAGCATGCCGTGTAACTAAACTGAAATTCTACATTAATGAATATCTCATTCCTTCGCGGGCAAATATAATGTACACTCTGAGATTGGCCAAACGAAAATTTCCGGAACAAATAGGACTCGCAAGAAATCTAGATGGCAACATCAACGTCTACTCTCCGAAGATACCTGGACAAGCAACTCCGAAACCTCTGACCATCAACACGCCCGAAGCACTTAATCAGTATTTACTGCAGCATGTCGGCAAGTCCTCAGAAGAAATCATTCGTAATTAGTATTTTGTTATGTACTGACCTACTGGTTTTAATATTTCTATCTCTGTCTCCCGGATTTCTTCTTTGTTTTCGGATAGAATCGTCTTTGCCTCTTCAAGGTACCTACATTGAACTAGCAGCCTTGTTTGCTGCTTACTAAATTGTTTTTAAATTTCTTTCTTTTTTCTCATTGTTTTTATCGAATGCTCATACCGAATTTGCTGCTCAGACTTAAATTATGTGTTACCACATGTGTTTCTAAATCTGAAAATAACTTAGATACTCAAGATCTTTATATTAATTAAACAACTTCGGTGTCACTTCGATTCAAATCCATTTCGTCCTTTGCGACATCTTATGTGTTATATACGAATACCACTGGTATGACAGCCTTGTAACTACATTATTCGCAATTTAAGATCCCTAATGCTCCCACTCATGGACTGAGTTGCGCTCTCCTTATGAGATCATACTAGATTTTAGACAATTTAGACTAATAATCTCTGTGTGTTTTAGTTTCTCTTGATGATTTTTTAAATTTAATTGGAAGTAGGAATGTCCTTATTTATATCTTGACCCTGTGGTCTGTATCATTTTTTTTCTTATTTTTATTTGTTTTTATTTTTACGTCACATTTTAATAACTGTTTTTAAATATTAATGACTGACCATGTTGATGTATTCGATAATATTGATCCAGATCTCAATCACTTGAATAGACTGCATCCCAACCTAAATGAAACTGGAA
>JACJUY010003689.1:56021-68280 GCA_014220935.1 Platorchestia sp. MABIK | reverse complement strand
TACTATACGAAGGACGAATATCTAGAGTTACGTATAACAGATTCAGGAATCATGTGACAAATCAAATTCGAACATCGAAACAAAACCACTTTACGCGCAAATTTACTGAATACAAATCTGATATTAAAAAATTTGGCGCCTGCTTAATTCATGCTATAAACCGAATACTAATGCCACAAAAACAATTGAGTCCATCGTTCACGAAAAGTGTAAACTATCACGAGAAAATGGATATTGCAACAGTGTTTAATGACTTTTTTGTAAACATAGGGAAACATATAGCCGATACTGTCGTTAGTGAACCTACAGACCACTTGCAATACATGGACCGTGTCCGTGAACACAACTCTTTCTTTTTCACGCCAACTAATCCCGCCGATGTAATTACGTGCATAAACAACTTGAAAAATAAATCAAGTGGATTAAAAACATTCTCGACTAAAGTTCTTAAGGCTATAGCTGATAAAATAGCACCGTGCATATCTAATATTATCAACCAATCACTAGTCCAAGGTATGTTCCCCAACTCTCTCAAAATTGCCAGAGTGACCTCTATTTTTAAAAATGGTGATAAAAATTGCATTAATAATTATAGACATATCTCTGTACTACCAATTTTTAGCAAAATATTCGAAAAAATTGTGTACAAAAAGTGTATTCGTATTTTGAACAGAAATCTTTTCTCTACGACAAACAATTCGGTTTTCGTTCTAAAAATTCGACGACACAAGCTGTATTAAATCATTTACAATACCTCTACTCTAATATAGATGAAGGAAAGCTTGTTTTCTCCGTATTTCTTGACTTTCGAAAAACATTCGACTGTGTAGACCACAACGTATTGCTCTCGAAACTAAACTGTTATGGCATACGAGGGGTTGCCCATGATTGGTTCAGATCATACCTAGCAAATCGGAAGCAATACGTTGTCATTGACGACGAAAAATCAGACCCACAGACAATTAGCGATGGAGTTCCACAAGGATCTGTTCTTGGGCCTCTCCTATTTCTGATTTTTATCAATGACATAATTAAATCTAAATCATTTTTCAAATTCATACTTTTTGCCGATGACAGTACGCTTTCTGCGGTCCTTCCGAACCAAAATCCCGCTGTGATTACGGAGAGTATAAATAATGAACTTCATAAGGTTTCATTGTGGCTAAAAGCTAATAAAATAAGCCTTAATATCGATAAAACAAAATATATTACATTAACAGATAAGAAAAATATATATCTCCCACGCATTAAAATTGGCTATGGTGAAATCGAAGAAACCAACTCATGTAAGTTTATTGGCATCATAATAGATAAACATCTGACCTTCAGAGAGCACATCGCTCAAATTAGTTCTAAATTATCAAAATCCATCGGAATCCTAAATAAAGTTAAAAATTTCCTGCCTGAAACAGCTTTACAAATGCTCTACCAAACGCTCATTTCACCATACTTGCAATACGGAATAGAAGCATGGCACGGAACTGACAAAAATAAAACCAATTTGATTTTTACTGTGCAAAAAAGAGCCATCAGAGCGGTAAAGAATCTAGAATATAATGCTCACACAAATGACTCATTCAAAAATTTACGAATACTTAAACTTTCGGATCTATACAAAATCTCGATTTGTAATTTCATTTACAAAACATTAACAATTGATGGCGACAATAGCCTGAATCAATTACTAACTGCGCAAACTGGTCATCACGACCATTTAACCCGGAATAAAGATAAATTCATGCTTCCTTATTACTCAAAGGCCCGGTCGCAACACAGTATCCTCTTTGTTGGAACTAAGACTTGGAACTCGATACCTGCGGAGATCCGTGAAAGTAATTCCTACAAGGTATTCAAAAGAAATCTTGAGTCTCACTTCCTNTTGTACTAGACTTAAGAAACATTCTACCTCTGTATCACCTGTGGTAAATAAATTGTTTAAATTGTTTAATGTTGATCTAATCATGGGGGTTGGTGATAACTTAACCCTTTGGTGAAGCCTAGTGTGGAATTGCCATATTCTGTAGGTTAGGTTAACCCTACTATAATAACATCTTGGATATGAGAGATATGTGTATTAACTTAATGGGACAATACGTGTTTTCTTTTCTTATTCATGTCATATAATTTTATTGTTAGCCTCACGTGTCAAATTCTCGTTTCTGACGCTCGTGAGTAGTGTATATTACGACAACATTATTTAAGTAGTTAATTTCTTTCATCGCTGTACTTAAATTATAAGTATTTTGTTAACGTTGTACAACAGTCCTTTTTCATGTTTCTGAGTTCGGTGAACTCTTTTGTGCCATCATTATTTGAGTAGAAAATGTCATAAATTTGTGTTGTGGTAATGTATTTTATTTTCTACAAGCTCGTTATTTTGCATACTAGTTGATTGATTTGTAGGAGTGTAAAGATTTTTGTGAATTTCGACCTCAAAATCTTAGACGAAGAATTTTTAAATTTACCCATTTTATTTTCAGCATTAATTCCTAACATCGCAAGCTCGTAAGCTATTATTCCAATGTAAATGCGCACTAACAAGAGAGTTTTCATTAATGCGTCAACGGCATTTTGTTACACAATTTTTTGTTTATTACTTGTATTTACACCCGTTTTCAAACTTAGAGCAAAGAGAATGCATCTGTTCATGCTATTCTCTCAGTCGATTTGCCTTGTACTTATTGAGACCAAAAATAAAATACTGACATGCATTGCAGTCCGCACAATAGCTGAGCCAAATGAACAAGGTTAAAAAAATGACACTGTAGCGCACGTAAGATTTCATGAACAGATATCTACTGCGTAAAAAGCATTAAAATTTTAAGTCTCTAGAGAGAGCTAAACGGCCATCTCTGGATGGGCAAAATGTGAGAATTGACGCTGCATTGCAGAACAGTTTTTCCCGATGTTAAGTATGACTTTTTAGAAAATAGTTGGAACAGGTCGAATGAATTATTATCTCTGTTAGTACTGTTATATGATTCTAAATTTTCATTGAATGTAGATTTGCCTGATGCATTGCTCGGTCAAGCTTACATCCTTTACTTGCTGTCCAGTTACTATAACATAGAAAAACATTCGCATGGGAAATTCGACTTCATTCAATGATATAAACATGGCCAGAATTATCGAACACCTTAAAACGATCTATAAATAAAAAAATGCTGCCAAAGAATTCAAAACCCCGAGGTTTTTACTAACTTCTGAAAGGATCGACATGGATACTTGCACTGTCTTTTTATGATGTACTCTAGAACTATAAATACATAATGCCGTAAAAGTTTGTTACAAAGATCTTAATTGATATGTACACTGTACAGTTCTAAGGAAAAATAAAAAGAACATACTACTGCTATTGAAAACAGCTAAATGCCGTCTTCTACAGTGATTCCCTTAGCATACTTTTTTTTAGTAAGAGGGATCGCGGCGTTCGCTTCTCTTGGTTCTCCTCCTATCACAAGCTGAGCGGACTTAGTTGCAGAGCGCTGGTCCGTTCCTTGGAGCGTCACAAGCACCAAGAAAGGCGCAGTATAAGTACTGTATCGGAGAGATGTTCTTAAATAAAAAATTTGAAATTATGCCTCTACCGCACTGAGGCATGAGTTATATCAGTTCATAAGTGAATTGAAGTTATACAACAACTGAAGAAGTTTTCATAAGGCAAAACAGTATCTCTAAGAACTAGCTAATGCGCAAAATGGAATAAAAGTTTCCGACTTACGCTGCACGAATAAAATAAGTTAGCAGAAGGGAAAAACATTGAAAACTTTCGGAAAATGGATTTGAATAAGAAATGTGAGGATATGAATGGGAAATACCGCAAAGAACGTTTATAACATATATCCCAGGTTAAAATTTTCATCAAATTCATTAAGACGATATGTCGAGCAAGTTTGAAAGAATCGGACGCGTTAAAATCCAGTGTTAGAGATGCTTAAAGGCTCTGGAATGGTTGGAAATAATTGCATATTAAAAAAGTATTACTTTTTCCTCCTCAGGACCCTGACAACTGCCTTTACTCGGCTGCGGTTGCATGCGCCCAACACGACGGCGGCCGATAGCGTCGTCGCAGTGCACAGCTGCGGCGAACGTTCATTTGAGGCAGGCGGCACCTGTCAGACTCACTCGTGGCAAAGAAGTGTTAGGAAATCCAGTTAATGTTGACAAAATTAGCTTGCGACTGAAATGCTCTGGGCGTACATTTCTGTCGAGACTCAATCAAGTTCAATGTTACTACAGATTCTGAAGTGTCAATATCTGCTCCTGAAGAGTTTAACATCAATTTAATATTTTACATGAATAAAAACAGATGAGCCTGAAACTACAAAATGAGTCACACTAGAGCAGGAGGATGGACTATGTAAAACCCGTGTTGACAGCTGCATTTATGTAGCACCGCTGAGAATGACTAAAAACATCAAAATAAAATTCATTAGTGGGGAATACAGAGCTAGAAAGAACGATTAAAAGTTGGTAGAGAGCTACACAAAAGAGTTGAGCGGTATGGTAAGGGGAAGAGGTTTGGAGCTTACACACGGAGACTCAGTATTCAATGTGTTTGTATTTCGGAAAAAAGTCTCAGGGGAAGATTCAATCAGATCACAGAGCCGCAGAAGAAGACTCAGTAGAGGTAGTTGTCTGGGTGCTCAAATCCCGTCTTGCCAACGACGCCCATGAAGACATTCTGCGCCAGCCTCCAGGGCGAGGAGACGCACATGGCCTTTGGGCCCGGGCAGGGCTGGTGGCGCAGGCACTCCGCGAACTCCCGGTCGCACTCGCACAGCTGCTGTCCGCACGTCCGGTGCCGCCAGCGGGGGGCGGGCGCTGCACAGCAGAGGGGGCACTCAGTGGCCGCAGCTCGTGGGCTACCCGGCGTGCATGACGCAACCATCCATTATCGGAAAAAACATCATTTTCAACTATTGAAAATAGTTGTCATCGCTAATTTGGGCGAAGAAAAAGATCATGGAGGGCATTGGAACCCAAGGCAAGGTAAAAATATGTGGAAAAGTAAATTAAGAATCTATCCTTCCAAGCTTCTTCCTTTAAGGCTCCATTATGAATTTTGCTTTGTCCATAAGGAAAATAATTACAGTTGACAAAATTAGGGATGAAAGTTGCATTTGAAATTTAATTCAAACTAAAATTTCATTCCTGCACGTAGAGCGTTCTTCCCAAACATGAATCAGGCCTTACTGAAGACTAAAACTTTTTAGTCACATTTTAGCATTTTTTAAGGACCTTAGCCATTTTTGAGAATATTCATTTATTGAAAAATTTTCAATGAACCTCTCGCGTGCAATGCAAGGACCGATGTTTTTGAAAGTTCAGTTCTAGAGAAGCGTTTTGTCCTTCACGGCTCTCGCTGCTGGAAGCCAGAAATGTGGAACAGCGCCCGTCCTGTGTCTCCTCCATTGAGCACTGCTCGCCACTCGGTGCAAGCCGGCAAATCCGCACCTTGCTTCGTTATAGTCGTCCAACTTTACGCTGTGGCGTTGTGTTGGAACTACTACGAATTGTTTTGAGGGAGGTGCGCTAAAGCGGTTACCAATGTGGGTGCTAACGTGGACTCGATGGGGATGATAAAGTTGACACTAACATGGACTCCGATGTGGACTTTAATGTTGACAATAATGTGGGTACTAATGAGACTGCAAAGTGCGCTCAAGTGCGCAGTATCATGTCTGCTAATTAGAGCACTAACTTGAGCTTTAATTACTGAAAATGTGATGTAATTACATGGTAACTTTCACTCATGGTAAGTTAGTAATATGTAAGATATACGTTGAGATAAATAAAACCACTAAAGAAGGAACGACCTCAATTTTTTTATGATCGCAAGTTACGAAAAATTTTCTCTGACTTTGAGATTGTGATTGTGAAAAATTGACTTTGAAATCGTTCACAGAGCAACAACACGGATTTGTACTCAATGTAATAGGTAAATCGCGGTAGCTTGCCGCGTTTTTGTTCCTCCACTGACACCGGTATGTCGGGCCTGCATAAATCCTCGCTTGCAGTTGGCATGAAAGAATTGTCAAGACCTCAAGCTAACGAAGTGCATTGGGCTTCCTCTTCTATTGTTCATAGGGCGACATGTTGCTGGAGACACTCGTTGTACGTTTTGCGTGTTCCTCAGAAATGGTGTGGTAATGAGTAGGCGAACTGTATAAGGTAGCTGATACACAACACGTAAAGCTAAGTTAATGCCTAGTGTGTGAATCAGTGATGGAAATTCTTTTTTTTACCGAGTTAATAAACAAGCCAAACTATTTCTACTGTTCCAAATACGAGTTGTGGTTAACAAATAGAATAAACTTGGTTGTTTGAAGACTCGCATCCTTTCATATTATTTTTAGAGATTATCTCACCGTATTAGCTCAAACTGTCTGTATAACTGTCCGATTTTTTCTGGCATATGTTCGGGGAGTGAAATATTTTCCCGATTCGATGAGCGCTGAGCGCGCGCACGCCAGAAGGCACTCCGCCTCACCACAGAAGGGCCTGCCGTGGAAGCAGTGCCAGGCGTAGGGCGCCGTGTACCACTGCAGGCCGGAGCACCGACCTGCCCTCTCGTAGCACCAGTCGTGGATCTGACAGCACCTGCTGGGGAAGTGACAGGTCAAATGACTGCAAGGGCGGCTCGGGTGCACATTGCGATACGGTCTGTGGCACTGGCTACGAGGCGCGTAGAAATCGTGTGCTTTTCAGATTGTGAGAGAGGGATTGCGATAGGAAATTGAATTTAAAGCATAAAGAATGATAAAATAGTATGAACACAGGGGAAAGAAATCAAATTCGATGCACTGGATGCAAATTGAGAAAACTATTGTATCAAGACACTGACTGAAAGCAGACATTTCTGGAATATCTCAAAAACGCAAATATTCACAACCTAGAACAGATTAAAACGTTAAGATAAAGGAAATATTGGTGTGAGTGGTAGTTAAATTTTACAGGCATTATAGGTTGTAGTATTCATTAGGTTTCCAAGGGTAAAAACAGAGATGAACAGTGAGGAGAGCGTTTCTCTTTTTAAATGATCTATTTAAAACATAAACATCTGGCGAAAACTAGCCTTTACACTGCTTGAAAATAGACACACAATAAGTTTCCAAATAGGAACTATGGTTTGCACTCATCCACCTAGTTCTGAATTTTTGAGAGTATTTTAGCATTCACAAGGGTCATAAGAGAAATTTTTGAAATATCAAAGGCGTGAACATCAGAATCTTGAGAGGAATAAACATCAGAACTTCAAAGTACTGATGTAATATTAAAAACGGGTGCAATATTTAAAATCTGAGAATCTTGAAAACTGGGAAAGTAAAGAATTTTACAGCCGTAACTTTATCTTCGATCGAGGTAATGAAATCTTCAAAAAATCACCATTAATATAATTATGAAAATCTTCCACATATTTGTAGCTACGAATTCCGATTTAAAATGTAAAATAAATCTGCGTAATGGTACTTTTCTATTGAATACCCAATTACTTAGATAGTTTCTTCACACCTGTGCAGAAATTATTATGTTGTCTCGTTGGAGTCCACGGTACGCAACTCGAGAATGAGAGACCGAAAAGAAATGTTTCCAAGAGAACCATGTATCATAGCTGCGGCCAGCAGGCAATTTAAGAGACCGTAGCACTCGAATGTAGTCGGAATCGCTCGTCAGAATCACGTGCGTAGCCATGCATCGTCGTTGTTCTCGCGCAATAAAACACTAATTTTGGCCGTGAGCTTTGATTAATTTCGTCACGGTACGTCATAAACTGTTCGCACCACCGTGGCTGCTATGTTACGCTGATAAAAAATGGGTGATGTTTCGACTGTCAATAGATCTGTGTGTGCTCATACAATGCTGCGCCGACTTTTTGCGTGGGGAAAATCAAAAAGTGAAAATGATAAACAATTTTAAAGTCTTAATACTAACTACTTCACTTTGAGGCCTTCGCTGAACTCTAAGTCAAATTATAATTATTTTTGGATTTAGAATATTTTCCTTACTGCTGTACCTCAGTTAGAAAATCTTTTAACTCCTGATTCTTTAATTGGTTTTGAGTTCTCAGGAAATAAATTCTTAGAGGTGACTCGCACCATAGAATCTCATTATGAGACTCCGAAGCCTTTGGATATTTTACGGAGATATAATAGATTTTAGTAGAGTTTCGCATTTATGCCTTACGACTTACGAAGTAAGATCTTCAAAGGATTATCATGCGATACTCTGTAGAACAACATATTAATTTTTAAACTGCAACATTGTGACACTAGTGATTAACTCTGAATGATGGAAAATGAGAGAGAAAAACTCAAAATTTGTACCCATAGCTCATGAGCACACTTCGAAGGAGAACACGAACTTCACAAAACAGTTAGCTCGTTAGATATATTAAACTGAACTCAAAACAATGCATAAAACTCTGCCGAACATTGCACCCGAGAGGCAGCCCGGTTTGTATTGGAATTAATGGAAAGCTATGTGCCCGCAAAATCGGGAAGCACCCGAACTTAAAGATAAAATCACCAAAATTTACTCTTCTTACATAATAGGCTCAACCAATCATTAAGCGGGCCTGGTCAAATGAAAAATGATTACTTGGTGTACGCTGCTTTAGTGCTTGCTCACAGTGCTCTCATATTTTTCTAGTAAATTCTGCGTAGAGAAATTCCCGTGCGCTTGTGCATAGCATGCGCCTGCATCTGCACACGCACATTTACTGACTTCTGCACCTGCATCAGTGCACGCACCTACGCCACAGCACGCACCTGCACCACAGCACGCACCAGCACCACAGCACGCACCAGCACCACAACACGCACCAGCACCACAGCACACACCAGCACCACAGCACACACCAGCACCACAGCACGCACCAGCACNCCACAACACGCACCAGCACCACAGCACACACCAGCACCACAGCACACACCAGCACCACAGCGCACACCAGCACCACAGCACACACCAGCACCACAGCACGCACCTGTCGATGCCGTCCACCACCGCACCGGACCCCATAAAGCCGCAGTAGCAGCCGTAGCCCTTGTAGGCGAGCGGGTCGCAGGGCGTGCTGCAGGTGAGCATGTTGAACAGGTCCTTGACGGAGCGCCTGCTTCTGCCGCCTCCCTCGCCCCACCACCTCACTTCCTCGTCCGCACTCTCCGTTGAGTCTGCAAGAGTTCGCCTCAATAAGCATCGAACGTAAAAGGTAGCCCAATGTGTTTGAAGTAAAATGCTTCCCTAAATGTGACAAACTCTTGTATCTTGAACTGTTTGTCAATTTGCTGGATCTGCATTGCCGAGAGGAAGCAATCTAATGAATTTCATTGCCACAAAATGAGGTATACACAAGCAAAGAGGAAAAAACGCTAATCTGCTGTACTTTCAGCCTAAAACACTGCCTGCACATGAGGAAGAAAACATGTAATGAAAAATCCTAGTAAAAGGGCAACAAAACAAAGAGCATCGACGTATGAAAGAGTAAAATTTATTCAACATTGGAGGGCGTGTTGCGCGAAGTACAGGTAAAATCCAAATCTTGCGGTGCCTTGAGTCTGCTTTGCAGAGTAAAAGTCGATAATCAAATAAGGTTAGGTGAGATTTTCTGTCGTAATTGAGAGCTTAAGCCTCCCATGCCAAGGAAAAAGGCGGCTGAACGAATTACGTGTTACGTAGAGAAAATTCCTTGATAGAAGTAAGATATTTAGAGAGTGTTTTTTCTTGTTTGGTTTTGATATTAGCAAATGGACAAACAGATAAGAGACTATGAGACTCTACTGTAGCGTGACTTGCTGCTGTGAAGGATGTTGCCAGGCGTGGCGCGCCATCAGGTGTGGTGTCTCTTAAGCTATAGATGAAGACTCGCATAAATTGAGTGTTTATAAGCAATAGGCCTGACCATTGAATATTTCGGGAAATTTTGCTTCAGAATATTTTCTCTCATGAATTTCCAATGATAATTAGGTATCCTCAAATCTTCCTAAGAGAGCGGAAACGCTATAGCTTAGATTTATTACAAAATTCCATGCTCATTTTACTTCAGCCCGTTTTGATTCATCTGCTGGAAGTTAAAGCATTTTATACTTGATTGCACTTTTATCAGGACGTATTACAGCAAACCATGCGCTAGAATTTGTGAAGCCAACACATGTTACACGAGGGCATGTTTCATCAGGACATAGTACTCAGTTACGTTACACCAGGGGATATTTCAAAAGAATAGGTTACGCCAGGACATGATACACCAGGACTTGCGTCACTAGGGTATGCTCCGCCAGGATAATTTACACCTGAACATGTTGCACGATAATATGTTATACCAGGACATATTATACTAGTATTTGATAGAGTACTATGTAAATACACCAAGACATACTTCTCCAGGACTTCTTACACCAGGATATATTACACAGGCTCAAATTGCACCAGGAATGTTCATGATCATCTTCCAAACTTAGTAAAAGGAACGACAAAAATTGGTGTATAGAATTTTCAATATTCTCTGTAACACGCTTTACCAGTTATAAATTTTAATACCTGAAAAAAATCTCAGTCAGTGATAGAAATCTAGCATTTAATGGACCAGACTATCAATTGCGGCTTTTGCTTATTAAATGCAGCCGAACTCAAGCTTGCATCTTCTTCTTATTATCATCTTCGAAATTAATTTCTTTTATCCTCAGTTCGTGTGCTGTATTTTTGTTGCTTCTGATTTTACATTATGTTACACAGTAACTGTCCCAGCATTCACAAACCCAGGCTATTTAGCCCACAAATGAATACTTTTGTTTGCTGTAGACTCAAACTTGAAATTTCAAGTACAGATGGTCACGAGACGGCAGTTTAGCGTCGGCGCGGAAGTGGTGTCTGTGCTACGAGTGTGAAATGTTATGATCAGTTTTCCGCAATTCAAGACCACTCGTGCGGGCCATAAACAATACTCGTCAGTCCATCAATTTTCGCGCGAACATAACGAGGAAGAATATTTGAGTTCGCATGACCGCTTCAAGCTTTGCGGTGCTTTGGAACACCTTGAGGAGATGCGCCGCTGTGGAGAAATGTGAGAGAAGCGAGGTACTGGCACGTCTGAGTTTGTTTTCTTAGCATGACTCAAAGATACGAGAATAATAAGCTACCACCAATACCAACGAGGAAGTCCGTTCTTGATACGAGATTATCTACAGTGAAATTGTGGATCATACATGTGGATATCGTTTTTCGATGTACTGTATATCATTTTTTGCGTAGCACGGAAGAACAAAAGGCGTGCGATTCTCTACAAGTTGACTAATTCGATTGAAGACAATTTTCTCACTCTCATTGCATTGATGAATGTGTAAAATTTTGAAAAAAGTGTCAGCCATACTAATGAGTTGATTTCCACTACGCGAATCTTTTTGCAATTCGAGTAACTTCATATAATCTATTTATAAACAGAAATTTAGCACTTTTCAACGAAGGGATAGATAATATTTTTTCGCATAGAATTAATCATTTAAAAAAACACGAGAAAAGACAGCCGTTACAGAGTGTAGGACAGTCTTTCTGCAGGTCTCCGCATTTGCTGCAGCACTGCCGCTGTACCCAGAAATCTTCAACCCAAGTAACAGAACACGGAGATGCTCAGCGACGTTTCTTCTTTCATCAGCTCATACTTTGTCCAAAGCTGCAAGCATAGAAACTTCACAGATCTACTTCTGGAACTGAAAACTCTTCTTCTAAAATTAAATGAACTGTACAGAGATGTTGAGGACAATGCTGTGAAAAGATCCAGCGAGCAAACCTGTACAGAGATGCAGTGAGCCATACTGTACAGAGATGCAGTGAGCCATACTGTACAGATATGCAGTGAGCCATACTGTACAGAGATGCAGTGAGCCATACTGTACAGAGATGTAGTGAGCCATACTGTACAGATGTGCAGTGAGCCATACTGTACAGAGATGCAGTGAGCCATACTGTACAGAGATGCAGTGAGCCATACTGTACAGAGATGCAGTGAGCAATATTGTACAGAGATGCAGTAAGCCATACTGTACAGAGATGCAGTAAGCCATACTGTACAGAGATGCAGCAAGCCATAATGTACAGAGATGCAGTGAGCCATACTGTACAGAGATGCAGTGAACCATACTGTGCAGAGGTGCAGTAAGCCATACTGTACAGAGATGCAGCGAGCAATATTGTACAGAGATGCAGTGAGCCATACTGTACAGAGATGCAGTGAGCCATACTGTACAGAGATGCAGTGAGC
>JACJUY010003689.1:37122-55988 GCA_014220935.1 Platorchestia sp. MABIK | reverse complement strand
TACTGTACAGAGATGCAGTGAGCAATATTGTACAGAGATGCAGTGAGCCATACTGTACAGAGATGCAGCGAGCCATACTGTACAGAGATGCAGTGAGCCATACTGTACAGAGATGCAGTGAACCATACTGTGCAGAGATGCAGTGAGCCATACTGTACAGAGATGCAGCGAGCAATATTGTACAGAGATGCAGTGAGCCATACTGTACAGAGATGCAGCGAGCAATATTGTACAGAGATGCAGTAAGCCATACTGTACAGAGATGCAGTGAGCCATACTGTACAGAGATGCAGTGAGTCATACTGTACAGAGATGCAGCGAGCAATATTGTACAGAGATGCAGTAAGCCATACTGTACAGAGATGCAGTGAGCCATACTGTACAGAGATGCAGTGAGCCATACTGTACAGAGATGCAGCGAGCAATACTGCGCAGAAATGTAGCGAACAATTCACACATTAAAACTCTCAATACGCTACTTTCCGGGGTCGGGAAGTGGATTACTGGCGGTGTAGAGGCGGTCATGTTATCGAATTTTAGTCATTGTAGCTGTGCCAATTGAAATTGCTAATCAGTACTAAAAAAGCCCCACTTCCCTAAAATGGAAGCAGTTGTTTTTATTAGTCTCAATTTGAGTTGGATATCACGGGTTTATAAAATCGATTTCATTCACAGCAAAAAAAGCGCGCGCAGAACACGTACAGGTGACAGCATAGTGAAACCATTCCATTTAAAATCAATGTCTGGAGTCACCCGTGCCTGAGCAAGCATACTGAAGCTATTAAGATCTCTAAGAAATACCGATTTTTTTCGGCGAAGCAATGATCCGTGACAACATTTCTTCTACAAAATTAAGTTAGATTAAACAAACGACAACCACCTTGCTATAAAATGCGTAGCAAGACACTATTTCAATTGCCCAACAAATATTAATATTGCTTCTTCTCTTCAACATTACTTCTAAGTTCTGATTAAGTTTCTTGGTGTTATTGTTAGTTTTCAACTTGAGTGTTTCCTCTAAGCTCTGTTATTGCCAGCTCTGTTGTTGGTGGCCAGTTTTGTTTTTGCCAGCTTTGTTACTGCCGGCACTGTTATTGCCCACAAATTCGGTTATTGCCAGCACATTCCGTGCTAGCACTGTCATTGCCAGCACTGTTATTCTTAGCACTGCTATTACCTTTCCAGCAGTTCTATTGGGCACCAACATTGCTAAAGTAGGTAAGCGTTCCTTGTGTGTTTCGAGTATTGCTTTGTGATTTGAGTATTTTTGTTGCTTACATTCAATACTCGCGCCTTTCCAGTGCTGTTATTGCCTATGAGACGAGCTTTGTTATTGAGTACTATTCATTGCTCGGGCCTTCCTATTACCGTAAGAATTGTGCGATTACCGACTGAGTTGTACGGTTACTTTCAGATTATAGCTGTTAACTTTTGAGGATTGCCATTGTATTCAACGCATTGCTCTTGCCCTGAGTACTGCGTTTTAAACACCGCGGGCAGATTAGTAATTTTGCCAATGATTCGTGAATGGTCCCTGCAGCAATAAAGTTAACCGGTCTGCCTCCTATATCTAATGGCCTGCTCATAGAAGTCGTGACGTCACACAAATGGTCCAAGGTTTGGCACAATTTGTGATGAATCGTTGGGTCAAAATTACGTTAGCTCTAATCTATCGTTTATTTCCTATGGAAAGCTAACCAGGCTTTTGAAAATTTTAGGAGAAATGCAAAGATGCTTTTCTCCTACATGGTGTGTAGAAAATTAGGTTTCGTATAATTACTTTTTGTAGGACAATAAATAAAAGCGTAGTTAGTCGAGCTAGTCTGGCCCGACGTTAGCCAGCGCCTTCAGATTGAGCAATTTAAACTTGGTTAAATTGTACTGATTTATTTTTTTTCGATGTTAACAGGGCATGGTCCTTGTTTTATTACTGGAGTATAAGAGTTGTGTAAGGTAAACTATCATGCGTCACAATTTTCATTTTCAAATTGATTCGCTTTAACTCAAAATTTTCAATAACCGTCAGTTACAACCAAAGTCTGGCATAGTACAATAAACTTCTAGAGAAAAACGTTCAAAATTAGATATTGCACTTTTGAAAATGGCCTAAGCTACAATATTTTCTTCCAGACGCTGCACAGCCCCAAATGAGGACTGCGATTCCATCCTTTAACGGTGAACAAATCAGAAAACATTCAATCGATAAGCCTAAAAAGTGTGCAATAAAAATTTTAAAATATTTATACATCATATAGATAATTTTTAATCACGTGCACATAGTATCGCAGAATTTCTGATGGAAAATAAACGTGGAAATGTATTTACCGACATTGGATATCACGTAAAATTGCTGCCAAATTTAGACCACTCACTCTGTGACGTCATTGCTACATGCCACGTCTTTGGGCAGATGTACGAGATATAGGGGTCGTTGCTTGAGTCAGTACCAGGTGTACAAAGATTTGTGAATTCCTGATACTAAAAACTTCTTAGGTTCATAGGTTGAGCGTTTTCAGATCTATTGAAGACTAAATGAGGGAATTGCTGTCGTCTTGTAGAATGTGAAATGTTTGCATGAAAGGAATTGTCTCAAAAGCCGTTTGCAAAGTTAAAATGACTACTTTTGAGCTTTTTCTGATTGTCTCAACTATGCTCGACTTTTGTTGTAATGGATGATTAATTGTATACGATTTCGGATTGCATAAGATCAAAATGAAAAGGCAAATGACCTTTAGAAGCCCTACCTTACGTAACTCATATGCCCAAGTGGTTAGATCATGTTCCTAATCTACTGATATGGTTCGAAAATGCGTGAGTAAAATATTTCCTTAGCTTAAATACTCTAATCTAAAAGCGATGGATAATGCTGGGCCCAAACAAGCCCAACTATACACTTCTATTTTTGATCGTGTAAAAAATAATTAAATTAAGCTGAACTTTTTTTTTGCACTCGTGTGGCGAAAATATTATCACCGCGTATTTCCTGAGATTTTCAAGCGCCTGGTCAGTTACGCACCATTGTAAATTAATTATGGATTGGAGCTGATTTAATTTCGCCCCTTTGATTCATCACAAATGACATGAAATTACAGACCACTTGTGTGTGAAGTCACGATTTCTAAGAGTTGACGTGGAGATAACGAAGCCGAGTCAGCAACTCACTGTTTCTGCAGCTCTTGTCAGCTTGTGTCTGTCCCACGTGATCTGTCCGGACTCGTCTCAGCGCAGCTGGAGTTGATGCAATTGTTTCCCAACTAGATTGCCGAGTGTACCTGTTAACGCCTACACGCATCACACGCAATGAGTTCACTCAAATGAGAAGAGGGAACCAGCATTTTACTTCTTTTTTGTTTTAAAACATATTTCTGACCTGAATCTTTCTGAAACTCGTTTTCAAATTAAGGCTATTAAAAGTAGGTAGATGAAATCAAGTTGAAATATTGAGATTATGTGTTGTTTGCCAACGAGTGGTATGCTTATAACAGTTAGAGTGCAAACTTTAGGTGTTGCGAGGGTAATTTGGATAGACATCGTTTATAAAAGACATAATCTGTCATTAGAGTAGAAGTGATCTCCGTCAACTTAACATGATAACTCTATGCGCAGCGTGATCTGTTGGAGCTCAAGATATTTAGTTCCGAAGAACGTTATCTACCAATTAATACCGATATATGTGAACAAAATTTAATTTCCGAAATTAATATTACTTGTATAGTACAAAACACGGAGGGGCCACTTCTCATCTGATATTACAGTGTACTTGAAGAATAGCTGTGCAGCAGATTGTTTTTCATGGGAGATTTCGCGCGTGTGGAATATTCAAGAGCTCTAGCCGTTTTGAATTAATCCTCCCTCTGAAGTTTTAAAAGTGCGAACGTAAATAAAAATACCGTGATTTTTATCGCTAAGGATGAAGACCGCTCACAGCTTGCAATTGCGGCCTGCGGTGAAAGGGAAACTGCAAAGTGGGACGAGGGGCGCAGCTGACGCTTCTTGGGGGTGCCCGCTGCTGTATGGCAACACTGAGCGCGGCAGGAGGGAAGTTAGGCACGATACTCAGAAATGATTCTAAAGAACTAACCGAAATATGAAACTCGAAACACGAGAGTAATGACTGGGCCGTAATATTTCGATTTATTCCTGTTCACGCTAACACCGGGTGCGAAGAACTTTCTTATTTCTAGTTAGTCATGTGTCAAAAAACTATACATAAGTTTGCATAGAGGTTTCTCTAGTAATTTATGATAAAGAATATCTAAATTTCCTTGCGATTATTTCAAATTAGTGATTTCTCAGAACGTAAACCTAAATTTCTAGTTGAGGATGGGATACAAGCACGAGTTTAAATGGGTTGACTTAGAAAACAAGCCGAGCCTGCATGTAAACACAAGCTCCCACAAGCTTTAGATCTCGTTCAAAACCAGTTATGTTGCAACAAAAATAATTTTAAAGTTGTTCACCATAAAAAAGCTATAATTTTCTTACTCAGGGCAGTTAAAAAGTTTCAACAGACCAAGTTCGTTTGACCAACGACCTTAGTCTAAGGGTGGAGCGGAGCGGAGCGGAGCACTACACTACAAGCGGAGCGGAGCAGAGCTGAGCGGAGAGAAGCGGGTATTCACACGTAGGCAGAGCAGAGAGACCTACACAAGAATCAGTCGCTATGGAGGATTTAGTGTGTGCATTCCTATTGCTCGCCAGCAAGAAACGGAAACACCGGGTCCATCCCATCAACGTGAGGAGAGATCGCTATGGGAATACCACTTCTCTTCGAAGCACTGAGGAGAGATGAATCGCAATTCTTCGAGTATTTACGGATGAAACCGGCCACTTTTGATGTACTACTATCCCTTATAGAAGGAAAAATTTCCAACGAGATAAGATAAATTTGCTATTCAGTAATAATTCAAAATCTTTTATTGAGGATACATGTAAAGCAAAGCAGTTAAAATAAAATTAAAGTCTTTACATAAAGCTTGTATCACTTTATAGGTTATCTATAGGTTTTCTATAAGTTTTCGACCATATAGGTTTTCGACTATATAGGTTTTCGACTATATAGGTTTTCGACTAAATAGGTTTTCGACTATATAGGTTTTCGATTATATAGGTTTTCGTAGGCCAGTAGGAACGAAGGAGCGTCTTGTGGTGACTCTAAGTTGAGTGCAAGTAAAATAATTACCTTCAGAAATTCAGGGTTGTGCCAGAGAAAGCTAAGTGAAAAATATAAACTTTACCTGAATTGAACATCCTCAAAATACTGACATGTTTTCCGTTTGTATTGGAGAATGATCACTCAAGCTCATAATATTTTGAAGCTTATTTTGTATCAGCCACTTATTGAGGTCTCCTCTTCACTACACGGCCTCCTTTTCCTCCCATTTTACGGAAAAAATGATAGCTTTATTAAAAAATCGTACGTAATAATTCCTTTTACAAGGTCATAAAATAAAATACACAACATAACAAGAAAAATAAATCTACAAAACAAGGAAAATAAAAGTAGATTCCTTAAATCAAAGGAATAATAAAAAACAAATCAGAGAAAGCAGAAGAAAAAAGAAATAAATGCCTAATGAATCCAAATGGACAAATTTGAAATAAAATATCATATGTTACACCATTGTTTATAGTTGTTATATGATAGGTTTACACACTAATAGTTACATATTATACATTTTCAAATCAAACGACAAGTCTACCCCTATAGGGTATGATGATCCAAAGATGGAGCCGTGGAGAAACGCTGGCAGCGAGCGTCAAAAAAACCCAACGAATTTCCCGAGCGCGCCGCTTCGCTTACAGTGTGAACAGCCAAGCGTTTCTGCATTCAAATATATACAGACGTTATTGCCGCTCTGCTCCGCTTGCAGTGTTAACAGCCAAGCGTTTCTGCATTCAAACATATACAGTCATTATTGCCGCTCTGCTGCGCTCGCTCCGCTCGAAGTGTGAACGCACCATAAGACTGACACTAACCATACTACACGCAGCTGATGTAGATCTACCAGAAGCCTTGGGAAGGCCTGCGTGATAAACGTATATAATTTTGAGAAAATTCATTAAATTAGATTTCGATCTAATTGCCGATAACTAACCGCAATAGAAATTCTATGATTATGACTATATTGTGTTAACAACTATTTTTATTGTTTTGCTTGCTCATGAATCTGTGGATCGGAAGATTTCCCCTAGTATGGTATTGGGGTTCGGCATCAACCCTTAAACGTACTCGTACTTTTAGTTCGGATTATATTTTGAGTAATGCAAGTTTTACAAAAGCTTCGTACAAGATTGCTATGTGAATAACTCATGTAGTTTGAAGTGCCTGTGATGCTGCGCAGCACGAACGCTAAGCAAGCCCAGTATGAACTCAAAGCATACCCAGAATGAGTACATGGTTGCCCGTGAATAGTTACCCATAGTTGCTCGCCTTGTCCATTTCCCCTTCGTTTCCTACGGTGCCTATTATTGAACGTGGTAAATGGAGATTTTTCAGGTCCATTTCGTCAATAGTTCTCACTTCCAAATTGTTGTTGAACATTCTGATGTCGGCACTCCCACGGAGAACTTCCGACGCGTCAGGAGTCTCGAACCAATTTTCACAAGTCACAGTCTCAGTCCGAGTACGAGCTCCTGGAACTCCCTGGCCTCGGATTTTCAAATAATTTACGTCGTCGAAGCTGTTCATCAGGCATCGTAAGTTTTCCAAATCGACTTGGCTTGGTTGACTAAAATTTATTAAAATTTCAGGTCTTTGTCTGCTAGGAGATGATTTGTACGTAACTAAGACAGATGACAGAAATGATGATAACATCATGATGATGATACCATCATGATGACAGAAATCCTGTGATGCGAGTATAACTCACATGCTGTACTTTGTACGTTCACGAACTAACATGGAGCTGGGTAGAAGGATTTGGTCAACACCTTTTTGGTTTGCAGGGAATTAGATACAGCACGTAGCGTACACGTATGTAGCATTATCTGCAAAGAGTAGTTATATCCGTATTTCTAAATTAATTGAACGGTACTTGATATTTTTGTACTAATCTTTCTTTTGGTAACACAGACGAAAACATATAGCTGAAAATATCACTACTGTTCAAAGTCAACATTCAACTTCACGAAGAAAATTAGAGAAAATGAAAATTCGTTCATTCCACTCCAACCAAAGCCTACTATGTTTTTGATTGTGTAAATGATTTTTTAAAATTAAATGAATTGAAATGGTTCTCAGTATGAGTGTTAAAACACATAGTTGAATGAATTCTTCGATCCTCTCTGATTTAATTAATGATTCTCTTTCTAGAAGTTTTTTCCAAGCACTATGAAAATTTTCTAAATAACTTATATTTTGAAACATGGTGGTAAAACCAATGTTAAAAATTATTCCTCGATGTCTAATCCGCAAATTTTGAGTAAAATATTCGAAAAGAATGTTGCCGCGAAATGAATAAGTAAGGTAAGTAGGTGCACTCTTACATCCAGTAGATGCACTCTTACTTCGAAGTAGTGCAGTAAGTAGGTGTACTCTTACATCCAGTAGATGCACTCTTACTTCGAAGCAGTGCAGTAAGTAGGTGCACTCTTACATCGAGTTGGTGCACTCTTACTTCGAAGTAGTGCAGTAAGTAGGTGTACTCTTACATCCAGTAGATGCACTCTTACCTCGAAGCAGTGCAGTAAGTAGGTGCACTCTTACATCGAGTTGGTGCACTCTTACTTCGAAGTAGTGCAGTAAGTAGGTGCACTCTTACATCGAGTTGGTGCACTCTTACTTCGAAGTAGTGCAGTAAGTAGGTGTACTCTTACATCGAGTTGGTGCACTCTTACTTCGAAGTAGTGCAGTAAGTAGGTGTACTCTTACATCCAGTAAGTGCACTCTTACTTCGAAGCAGTGCAGTAAGTAGGTGCACTCTTACATCGAGTTGGTGCACTCTTACTTCGAAGTAGTGCAGTAAGTAGGTGAACTCTTACATCGAGTTGGTGCACTCTTACTTCGAAGTAGTGCAGTAAGTAGGTGAACTCTTACATCCAGTAAGTGCACTCTTACTTCGAAGTAGTGCAGTAAGTAGGTGAACTCTTACATCCAGTAAGTGCACTCTTACTTCGAAGTAGTGTAGTAAGTAGGTGCACTCTTACATCGAGTTGGTGCACTCTTACTTCGAAGTAGTGCAGTAAGTGGGTGTACTCTTACATCCAGTAAGTGCACTCTTACTTCGAAGTAGTGCAGTTTGTAGGTGCACTCTTACTTCGAAGTAGTGCAGTGAGTAGGTGCACTCTTACATCGAGTTGGTGCACTCTTACTTCGAAGTAGTGCAGTAAGTAGGTGTACTCTTACATCCAGTAAGTGCACTCTTGCTTCGAAGTAGTGCAGTAAGTAGGTGCACTCTTACATCGAGTTGGTGCACTCTTACTTCGAAGTAGTGCAGTAAGTAGGTGAACTCTTACATCCAGTAAGTGCACTTTTACTTCGAAGTAGTGCAGTAAGTAGGTGAACACTTACATCGAGTTTGTGCACTCTTTCTTCGAAGTAGTGCAGTAAGTAGGTGAACACTTACATCGAGTTGGTGCACTCTTACTTCGAAGTAGTGCAGTAAGTAGGTGAACTCTTACATCCAGTAAGTGCACTCTTACTTCGAAGTAGTGCAGTAAGTAGGTGTACTCTTACATCCAGTAAGTGCACTCTTACTTCGAAGTAGTGCAGTAAGTAGGTGAACACTTACATCCAGTAAGTGCACTCTTACTTCGAAGTAGTGCAGTAAGTAGGTGAACACTTACATCCAGTAAGTGCACTGTTACTTTGAAGTAGTGCAGTAAGTAGGTAAACTCTTACTTCAAACAAAAAATATTTTCTCCATGATAAACAGTACGGCTTCTGATATAAAAGTTCGACAAAGCAAGCCCTTTCAAATCATCTGCAATAACTTCCCCCCAAATCGACAATAGGACCATTGTGTTCTCCGAAGCTTCCTGACTTCGCAAATCGTTTGATTGTGTTGTAGTGTAATATCCTCAAAACGTCAGTGTCACGGCGCTAGAGGAGTTACTCATAGACGGTTTAAATCGTACCCGCTGTATCGTAAACAATTATTTGTCATTGGTTATTCCCACTCGAGACTTCTTTACACTTGCTACTTCGTTCTGTAAAGAGCGGTTTTGGGACCTCATCTGTTTGTGATATCCAGAAGCGATACAGTTGAACGTACTTCATTCTTTAAATTTACACTTTTTTGATGATGATAATACTCTTTTCCTCCAACCAACATTATTGAAAATTAAGATACATGGCAAACAAAATAAATGGTGCTCTAATAAGGTTTTGATGGGGCTCAACTCGAATAAAATATACATCAATGTCTTAAACGGTAATTATACATTTTTTCTTACGAAAGATATGCATCTCTACCGCTCATCAGAATACGAGAGGGCATGGTTGAAGAAATCAATTTATCCAAATTCCTCAGAATATAATTCGTAAGAATTTGACTTGCATCTTTATTCGAAAATATCTAAATAAATTGGAATATTCTGTGGAGTAAAAATACAATAGATTACATCTAATTTAGCATATTAAATTGATGCTTTTTTCATTTTTCTTTGTGCAGTTCAGCGTACGTTCAAGTTAAGTATTCTAGAATGCATGAATTTTAAGTATAGATCAAGGTATGAGTCGGATACTCTAAAAGTGACTAAATTTAGGGCTTACAAGTAGTTATATCTCAATCTGTTAATTGTAATAGTTATAAGTTATGGTTCTACTGTTATATTACTTGTCTAGATGATTTGCTTAAATATTTTAAAATTGTTCCGTTCGTTTTGTTCCATTCTGTTTCGTTCCATTACAAAGAACGGAATGTTCTGTTATGCTGAATTTTGTTTTATGACATTCTAGTCTGTTCTATTCAGTTCCATTCTGTTTTATTCTCTATCATTCTATTTTATTCTGTTTGATTCTGTTCCATTCTAATCTATTCTATTCCGTTTGGTTCCATTTTCTTTTACTTTGTTTCGTTCAGGTTCATTCTGTTCTATTTCGTTCTGTTATGTTCCATTCTGATTCATCCCATTCTATTCCGTTCCGTTCTGTTCCATTCTGATCCGATCCGTTCTGTTTTTCTTTTTTGTTTCTATTCTGTTTCATTTTGTTCTTTTCTGTTCGTTCTGTACTGGTCTGTTTTATGCTATTTGCTTTATTATTGATTTACCTTATCTTTCACGCTCGGCAAGAGGTGACAAAAGAACACAGAAGAGTACTCGCACCACATCCTGAATAAGGATATGCAGCTGGAGAATATAGTCGCTTCAACCAGACATTTTTCGCAAACTAACTGAATCTTAGTTTTCAAATTAATATTTCGAGTGCGATAAAAATTGCTACTCATAGTGAGATACTTCTGAATAACCAAAGTTGCCATAATACGCATCAAATAACCTCCACTTCACTCATCAAAAATTGACTTGAGCGAGGTTCTCATTTTTTATGGTGGTACAGCGAGAAGCTGTAGATGTGTAGAAAAAAAGAGATTTGAATAATGTTTATTTATTCTTCCTTACCGCAGCAATTTAGCCTAATTTGTAAGAACCACAGATCAGGGAACATATCTTAAGCGTACTTTAGCACATGAATGAAGCCTATCAGCAAACATGCCTGCAATCACGGCCTTCAGTGGCATGATGATGACCATGCACAACCGCGCGCACTCCGCCAATCAGACCTCGCGTCCATGATGCAACCAGCATGGCGTCACCATAGCTGAGTTGTGCTCAAGTCTGCAGTGTAATGCGCGGTGGCTGAGATTTAGAATGTGCAAAAAATTAATTCATACTTGGCGAATTTTTTCCTAAAGAGATTGTCATGACCTACTTCGAAAATTCCTCGTATAAATAAATAAATATACATGAAATGCACTAAGGAAGGTAGGAAAAAGGAAAAATAAATAGATGGAGTTGCAGGAAAATGTTTGATCAATAAATCTGCTTGAGGCAATTTCATTTCATCGAAACATTTAAAAAATATAAAATGTCAAATGTGGAAAAATACAATCTTACCTAGGGATTAACTTTTAATAGAAATATCGTGCATTTTAAATGTTTTGGCGTAAATATATGAGTCGCATTTTTTAATATGGTCATAATTCATTAGGTCATCTTGTGAATTTCCTGAAATACCACAGTGAGGAGAAACAAGCCGCGAAGCCGATCAGCGAGGTCGTCTTCGGCTTCTCTCGCCTCGATCCATAATTCACAACCCAGGACCTTTTGCGTCATCAATCTTCTGTACAAAACGTAAATTTTTTCACAATTTAATTTATCTCAAATTCAAGCTCCTCCCTCAGAAAATGATTGCATCGGTGTCTTGTTTGTTCTCACCCTGGCAACGAGCAGACGTCAAACACGGAAACTGAACAATGCATGTGTATACATTATACAAGCTTCTTCCGTGCGTCGCAGAATGAAGACGAAAGACGCTATTTGTGGCTATCTTTTTCCCCCCGGAATGCAGGAGTCTGCATTGTGCATACTTCGTCACTTGTATAGCATTCAATCATCTCCTATTGTGTTTGTATAGGATATACTGTTGACGGCCTCGCCGCATTTTCTGCTATTTGGTTGGGTTGATTTCATTTACATTGTCGCAGGCTCTACCGAGCTGCGTAACCAAACACTAGTGCTTGAACGCAGTGCACTTCTATAGTGCTCATCTACTTCAACATCTGTAGGTTTAGAGGGCATGCATCGTTCACAGGCGACTTGAGTTTCTTCATATATGCCGAGGTCGCGAGGTGTTCATGCAGACAAGACGGTGATAAGACGCCGGAAGCAAGAAAACTGAGTGCAGTTCTCTGCCACTTAAATACGTCTAATACAAAAGTGGAAATATCTTACTCTTACATTACAGTGGAACTATATCTGGATGTATTTTTTTGCATCACATATGTAGATGGAATAAAATATAATATATTTAGCATCGCAAAAGTCTCTGATCTCTAATTATGCGAGGGAGCGACAGCAGTAACGCTCCCTCCCTCAGGAAGAATACAATAAACTCGAATCGTACATCGTAAATCTAAAATACACTAAACAGGCAACTCACTAAGAAAGTAAAATTATAAACACTAAAATCAGAATTAAAATTTTAACTCAAATGGTATTATCTTCGGAATGGTATTATTTTCAGAATGGTATTATCTCACGTCGCGTTCAACGCAACGAAGGCTACAGGATGCAGATGCAGGAGCTAGGCCTAGGATGCGTGAGGGGCGTGAGCCCTAACGTGCCCTCACAATCTCGCGTCTCGGTACACACAGAGAGGGCCCATGGCCCATGACACGTGAGCCTCACTTACCCTCGTTCTCGAGAAGCACCAACGCACACTCGGATGCAGGCCTAAACAAACTTCGAGTTGGTAGTTTGGAGTCATTTAAGGCTGATGGTCAGCATTGCCTCCACCTCGGAGCGTAAGAAAGTCCTCACTATTTTCTGTATACCATTCGTATTCTCTACATTTTAGCGTCTTAGTCCTTTTAATAATGAAATGATTGTGTGTACGCCTTCATTTATAGAGTAATATTAAACCATTTTAAAGAAGATGTTAGCAAAAAATGAGCTTTCAATAGTTATCGAATTAAATAGTGTCCAATACCCTCGATAAGCCACAATATTAAATAATAGACAGACTTCAATAGAACGTACGCGGTCTGATCCAATAATAGAAGGTCTTTTGGAATGATCAGAAACATGCGTCAAAGTTGACTGAAATAATAAATCATCGAGAGAGGAGATTTTTATTAATGAGGCGACGTATTCCCTCAGTACCTGAAATATATCCCTCAGAGGACACGAATGCTTCGCGTTTAACTCTGTGGATGGTCAAAACTTGGAATTACCGAGTAACACACTTGCATTTAATTCTACGTTATTGTTTCTCTTTCCGTAATTTTTTTCGTATAGTTTAATGAAGCAAAGGGAAACGTTTATTTCAATGGTTTCATGTTCAATAACGGATTTCAAATGAACTCTCTTCATTTCTACAGAACAACTGTTGATAGTTTTAGTAACTTTATGCAGCAGACAATTATAATTTTTCTGTCTCTAATATTTTCATTTCAAAACCGTGCACGCAAAAACGCTGAGCATGAGCACATCTGGGCGCACCTCAGCCCCGTAACCCTGCTGCGCCTGACCTCAACGCGTTACGTAACGTCTGTTTGCGCAGCGAGTTCTGCTCTGCAATGTGTAAAAACTTGCCCACTTCTATTCTTTATCGGAGTGCGAACAAGTTATTTTTTTTCGTGTTGCCGCTTGGACTGCACGCCCAGACAGAAAAGTTATATAGTTTCTATCCATCTTCCGTTAAGTCTCTCTCTGCGGTGTTTACGTTCAGAAAATTAAAAAACGAGGCTTGGAAACTTCCTGATCTCCAGTACAAAGAAGAAAACTAGGTAGACCGTATGATACGTTATTTTTCTAAATATTGCGATGGAAGGGAATTACATTAAAAACTGAATGCTTTGTGCATTTGCTCGTCAGCAATGAATCGTAAATCGGAAATACACTAAACATGCAACTCAACAAGAAAAAAAAGTTGTACAATATATGACTTTCCGAAAGCGCACAAAAAATCTCTTCTAAATTTCAGTGCAGACTCATTTGTTCCATCATAATCATTCCGAGCGTTATTCTAGCAAAATACAGGGTGTCTCAAAAAATGGTCCTCGCACTTCGAATGACGAGAAAAATATAATTTCTGAACATAGAGTGAAATAGAATGATTTCGAAAACAGAAGCCATATGTAATTCAAGAATCATGTTCGAAAATGTTCAAATTGATGACCATATTTGTCCAGACAATGCTGATAACGCGCACTAAGGGATTCACAAACGTCCCAAAACAGGTCATTAGAGACCCTGCATCTCCTTCTAGGTGCTCGTCATAGCCGTGTGGCTTTCGGAACTGACTCCGTAAGGGAAACGCGGGTTCGAGTCACGGCGCTGGTGGCGATTCTCTCTGTTGGGTATAGGAGGAAAAATTCTAAGCACAATACCCCACTCTACCCAGGTGTCTGAAATGGGTACCGGTCTGTGACCGGGGGAAAGCGTCATGGCGTCCTGGTGTTAGTTATAAGGCATTTGAAAAACCAATGTAAAAGGTGATATGTATCATGCTTCAATTGGAAATAAAGCATCCGTAGATGCCGATGTTTGTTTCACATTTTGCTAGGTAGGTACAAGTACTATTCACAGAATTGATCTTTCCGTTGAGAGCATGGATTAGTGTTGGAATGTAGCATTTCCAGTGCAGACGGTTCATGAAGCGATAGATCCATCTTTTGAGATATGGGTTTCCCGAGCAGTTTGTCGAAGAGATTTCTATGGTGATCGAAGGAGTGTTTCCTACACCTGCTCTTTTTTTTCAGGGCTCGTGGATATCCGTGGTCGACCAGAACGTTGGTGGCGGTTTTCCGAATTCAGTTCTGAATCGTCTATGCTGTTCAATTTCGTTTTTGGTGTTCCAAAAACATTTCAGGACAAACTTCCTCTCTTATAATCTAAGTTGATCTCCTGCATGGTATGATGAATTAACTACACCTGCAATTCAAAAAAAGGCAGCATGTTAGTGACAGTTAAAGTGAGAGTACATTTTTTGAGACACCCTGTACATTGTTGTTCTAAAACCGTTCATGGTGAACAAATACTCGGGGGACAACTCGATGTCTTTCGTAAAAGAAGCAGCCAAAATGCAAAATTCGTCCATCCTTTTCGTTATTCCTGCTGATATAGAGAGTCCTTTTGCTATTGTCCCCGTATGCGAAATCATGGACATCTGCCTACGTGAACTGTTTATGGAGTTAGGGTCAACTCTACTTGGGCTTATTGAATCTATGTTAACCGAGTAACAAGAGCAATCTGAATGAAATTAATTTTTTGTGCTGAATGATTAATTTTAAAAATAGGTTGAGGTCTATAGGTCTATATTGCTTTTCTCAACTGTTAACAGTAATATAAAGAGCTTTAACGGAGAGAAATGGTTCGGTGAGTGTACATAAAACTTCCAACAACTATTCTATAAACGGTATGGTGTGTTCATGTCTACTTTTTGCTTTTTAACGATCTTTGTGGTCTTCATTTTTTGAAATATTTTAATGATAAACGCATGAGTATCAGATTTACTATGGAAACTGAGGAAGAAAATCAGAACACCATCCTTTTTTTGATTTCCTGATGCATAAAATAACCGATAGGTTTGAACATTCAGTTTTTCAGAGGTGTTCCTTCGCTGGTTTGGGTATGAGTTTTTTGATCTTACATCACAGATTTTTAAGCTCAGTTATGTTAAAAACTAGTTATTAGGGCTTAAAATGCATGGTGTTCGTTTAAATTTTTACACGAATTCACCTTTCTAAAATAATTTCTAAAGGATTTCGAACTGTTTTTATGGGATCACAATTTTGGAAATTTTTAGCCAAAAATATTTAACCTTCATTCAAAGCAAAATGATTCTCTTGTGGAGTCATCACGCCCGCTTTTTTTCCACATTTTATTCCTTAATTGATGGTATGAATAAAGAGACAGTGTCATTATTTATTAAACATTTTATCTGCATTAAATTTGTTATAATACTTTTAACAAGTGCAACGTATCATCTTTGTTTTGGTCCAGAGTAAACTTCCAGGCTTGGAAATGCCTGCCTGGGATTTTAATTTAGTAGCGCACAGTGCGCAACACGTGTGAATGTGTCTTGTAATTAAAAGTTCAGGATGGCTGAGCATCGTAGTAGGAGTCATCGTAGTAGGAGTCACTGTGTGCTAACCAATCCTCATTCAACGATTGGGGACCACGCGGATAAGTGTAATAGCCCGTCAACATAAATAGCTTCATAATTCTAGGCAAAACTAGATTAACTCGGACGCGCCAATTTTAGAATCGTTGCTAAAAACGAACATGTACTTTTTCGGTTGAACTCATTCTTATTTTTGCTGTCTCTTTCTTTCTGCTGATTTTGCTTTCTAATTCTAATCTAATGTTAGTGTTTATAGCTTCATATTTTTTCTACGTTGCCCTTTTCATGTATTTTTCAAATAACTCGCATTTGATAATGATTCCAAATGTTTTCATAATTGATTTCGCGCGAATGCACTAAACGTCAATTGTTATTTTTGATTTCTCGTCTAAATTTTCGAAGAATAAATGTTCTACACTGTCTACCTACGTTTCTTTTACTTACAGAGGTGCTTAAAATTTATTCTGGGATCTACCAGAAAATCACGTATAATCGTGGGCGCAGGAATTTATCATAAGAAGGCAACAGACAGAGGATGTGCAGGGCTTATATAGCGTAACATGTGTAATGCGTACAATTTCCTTTTTTTAAAAGAGATTCACTATATGCTCTGTGAGACAACACCTTTCACAAAATAGCGGTTCATTATGAGGGTCCTTAATGGTGTAATCGAAACCAGCATAACATATTTGCGGCATTGATGACGCTAGCGTATGTGAGTGGAGCCAAACTCCACATGAGGTGCTTACGGTACGGCTCTGTTAATAATTTATTTATCAGTAAATCAAGTGCCCCAACGCAGACGCTCGTTATATTTTTATAATCTCACATATTACGTGGAAATAACATCCCACAATCATGATTCTACCTCTTGAAAATTTACAATCGGAATCGTATCTTTGGTGTGCAAGCATTTTTTTTCTTCACACATGGAATTCAGCTATTCTTCAGCTTATCACTTGAACACACAACTGTATAGGCATCCCAGACGGTGCCTGGCTTTCGCAAATGATCTTCCACAAGTTTTTTTTGAATGAGAAATATGTCTTTTTTCCCAGAGGGGTATTTTTTGAGACCTCGAGTGTAAATCTATTCGATGAAGTCTTCAAATGATGTTGTCTTTGCTCACAGCACGGTAACTCACAGACAATCCAGAACTCCGTAGATCGTGAAGGGCCTAGGAACGTGCAACAAAAGGACACTTTCCGACTTGTCAACAAGTTTATTGGCTCAGACGGCCTACTCTTCGCACATTGGCAACCAATCCAGTGTTCTTCCAGTTTCTAATCAAATACCTTACTGAGTTTGCTTAAATTTTAAAGATCTAAGATACTTTTCTGCATTCATTACCTCTTTTACGTTGCCTGACAATACTGTTCCAAAGGTCATTGAATCATTTTTAACTCTAACAAAATTTGTTTACTTGAATTAGGTTGAAAAAAATGAAGAGGTCTAATCTGAGGATGGTAACGCACTAAATTTCTTAGACAACACTTACTTAGTTAACATTCTTCTGTTTCGGTGCATCACCATCGTGAGTAGTGACGCCACCACTCCGTTACGATTTAGGTCTCACTCATGGAAATGCAATTGACTGAAATATTTCATACTGTCATGCAAGTAAACCATGACGAGATGCATCAAGTTCAAATGAAAGAATAATGCGATTTGTGTTAGATAAAAAGAAGGTATTGAATGTTTTGAGATTTTTATTTATAAACAGGGTAAAATTATAGGTTTTAAATATCCTGTAGAAAAATTACTATCTGGGTCAAAGCCATTACTTCGCAACTGTATCTTTAGTGAGGTAAAACGATAAGTAAAATTTGTGAAGTGGAAAATGTACTGTAGTGCTGGATACTTCTAGGTGATACTGAATTTCATTCGCAACACAAATGATGTATTTGATTCGTTTGCAATAAATGCATGAATCATATGTACGCGTTTTGAAACAAACACTGTCAGAATAGTCTCTTTATTTGCCACCAGCATATTTCAACAGTTTACTATCAAAACAATAATCTCTGCACAGCGTACCTGTGTTGTTCTACAGCCCTTCGGAAGCTTACGGCGTCCACAGTCCTATTTTTCGTTGATCTATCAATTTTAACGCAGCAGTCATACAGCGTCAGCTCAGAGGTGAGCCGGTACGACACTTTTTCCAAATAAACGGAATTTGAAATTTAAGTCGTCATATTAGCCCAAATGGTAGCATAAGTACTTCTAAGATGACTTCGCCAACAGTAGCCAAGTTAAATTAGAGAAAATAAGGCTGCTAGCTGCAGCGATATGAATTATATGAACAAAAAATTATGCGTTCGCCGAATATCAATACTCATTTCATAGACTTAAATTCTCGCATTGCCGAAATATTTTCACCAGTTATTAAACGTGTGAAGAAATAGAACAGGAGAATTACAAAATGATAAATTGATTTTAAAGAAGATAAAGAGTCAATTATATGGCAGATGTGAAGATATAATGCTTCGCAAACCAGGAAAAAATGAACGAAACAAGAAGAAAAATAATTCATATGATAGCCTTCTAGTTATTTGTACCTTCCAGTAACCGTTTAATATGTTTCGATGATGTTTGAACAAGTTTTTGAATTAACATCTTTCCTTTCTTTCGACGGTTACGCGTCCCAATTTCGGAAGGTTTCTTGGAGCGGGACTATGTTTTCGAATTTTTGATTTAGGCATTATGATGCAATCACTCATGCGCGGAGTGCGCGTGCCCTTTTTTGTAAGCTTAATTTACGATTAAGTTCGATCATTTTTGTCAGTTTTGAATGCATTGATATAAAAATTGTTCATTTCATTCCATGTCATTTTAATGTAAAACATTGTTATACATTTCAATACATTGCTTCCGAATTGAAGTGATTCTCAAACTTGTGAGCATGTCGGTAGCGGAAAAAAACAATCAATGAGGGCAAAGTAGAACGACTGTTTACTTTCGTGAGTGTTCTTTACCACATCTATAGAAATTAAATTCACCATCAGTGAATGAAATAGTAAACTTGACATTATAAGCTTCACAGAAAGTAGGCCAGATGATACATCCAAAAATATGG
>JACJUY010003689.1:12806-36194 GCA_014220935.1 Platorchestia sp. MABIK | reverse complement strand
CTGAGAAGAAAAAATTCCAATCAAACCAAAAATTTATTGATAAATTTCAACCTTAATCCTTGTTTACAATAATGGCGAAGCCTATGCGTGTTTCTTCAGTATCTGCTTCGCTGTTTGATACTATAAAGACTCACTGAACCGACGTTCTCACGGGAAAATACGAGTAGCATCTAAAATATCTCACACTTCTACGGAGTATCTTGATGCAAAAAATGTTTTTAATATTTGTACCGAGCCCCAGGCCAAAACGTACAAATACATACAATATTTTGATACTTGTTCCACTCGTAGGCTAAAATTTGCAAACATCGCTGAGTGCATAAGTTAAATTGAAGAAAACTGCGTATTGTGCTAGCAGGATTAATCCCTGCAATCTTTCAGTAAGACATTGATGCAACAAACGTTGACAAAGTAATATTTAAACAAATTGATATCATAAATACTGTAAATAATCAGTGCTTGTTGATCTCTAGTTGAATTTCACGGAAAATTACACGAAAGCCTTGGATTAATGAAGACACCATTTTCAATATTAAAAATATCCACGCTTTACTTCCATCATATTAGGAAGGAAAAATATCAGCAGCAATGTACTGTATCTTAGATTCAGAAACTTTCTGACAAATTGAATAACAACCTTCAAGGAAAACTATTCTGAGTTCAAGTTCCCCCAATTTGACACTGATCTGGAAAATGAGTTAATTCAACTCCATATAAAAGACGAAAATGGAAGTACGGAAACGGCTGAATCTACTGACCAAGAAAATATAAAATATTGCTAGGAAATAGTTAGTGTGAACATCTTTTAGATCTTCTTTGTGAACAAAGGTAAAAGCATTGCTGATAGTATTGCAGTCCAACTCACCACTTGAATTACATCACTCGTTTCCATCAATACAACACATTCTTGTTTACGCCTAATGATGTCTTCGATATTCTTGACTGCATAATCAACTTGAATAAAAAATTGAGCTAAACAAATTATTCTCCGGTAAAGTGTTAGGTATAGCTGATTTAATAGCCCCGATTAACTTGTACGTATTAAACCAAATCTCCTCCCATGGGTATTTTCCCGAACCCTCAGAACATTATTAGTTCAGCCGCCATTTTTGAAACCAATGATGAAACAAGCTTTAACATTTATAGACCTGGCCTCTTCTTGCCGCAGTTGCTTATAAAAAGTGTCCTGGCCACCCATGGACCCTCTGACTAGGAATGGATGATAATTCATATTTCCTTACTATTCAAAAACAAGATCCCACGGTTATCATTTCATCAAAACCAAAGCGCGGAATCCGATCTTTGTTAAATCGGTGAAAAAAACGAATCTTGCATTTCTTTTTTTACTAAAGTACTGATGCTAGTTGTTCACATTAATTTCATGACACAGTTTTCGTGCACCTCTCGGTGACGTACAATTTCTGTATACATACACGTCTGAGTAAAGTCTCCGCTGTGGAAAACTGGTTAAACTTCTTTAGAACAGACTGCTCAGTATATCTCGGAATGGTGAAGTGAGTATTTATTATCATCACCTCAACAGTTTCATGATTTGTGAAGGTCAAGAATTTGTCTCAAGTCAATGCTAGGCTCTTTTGGCTTTCACATAACCGTTCTAACGTGTAAATGACAAGACTTTTCAAATATTGAAACATGTTATTGTCTTTGAAATTCTCTAAAAGTATTTCTTCGTAAGAATTTTCAACAACGTTTCTGACGATGAGTGGAATAATACAAAATCTTTTTTTATTTGGATTTTTGTTGTTAAGACGCTTTACATTCGCATGTGAATAATTTTGTCTGTGTAAGTTTTGCAAAAGTAACAAATATTTAATCTAAATAATCGATTCGTCTGAAAATTCGGTTTTGTACCGGGTGTCCCTCAAAAATGTCCTCGACTTTTTAATTGATTAAATCTCCGCTTTAAATTAACATATTTGAAATGTTTTTTTTCACAATGTTATAAATTTTGTTTCCTTTTCGAATAATTTAAGTTTTGAAAATCAGTTGAATAACCACTTAACAATGATCGATTTACTGAAAGGGGTTTAAAACTAATATAATATGTAAAACTAACCAATGTATATATGTTAATTCAAATTAGATGTAATCAATTAAAACGTCTGGGACATTTTTGTAGGGCACCCGGCAAATCTAATAGTGTACATGATCCGCCAAAAAGGACGGAATTCGATAGTTTCCTTTAAAAAAGTCTCCAGATATATATACTTATACTGTATAAATATGTATATAAATATATATATATATCTAGTGACTTTCTGTCTACTATATACTATCTGGTATATATTAGTGCGTACCTAAAAGCCAATGAAAACTTGGGTTGCTAAAACAGTGTTTTTTTTAGAGACTGGTGACCAAATTGAATTTTGCAAAGTGTACGAATAATTTCTTTGCTAAATTAACTTTAATATTCTGATCCTTGTTTACAATTGGCATGAGTGGTCTGAGGGAGCCCAGGGCGGACATGAGGGGCATGTGGAGTTGGACGGTCTGTGAGGTGGCTGGGTTAGGGAGTCTGATGTGCTGACTTATTGAGGCACTGCACGCTCGTTGATCTGAGTAAATGAGGCAGTACATTTCTAGATCATTGGTTCTCTGATTCAGTGACTCCAGCTGGAAAAATCCTTGACACAAGATTCCCCTTCAATTTATAAGTGGACAATGAGGGAAAATATTGTAAAAATGTATACAATTTCTTACTCTTAAATTGAAACGAATATCTCAGAACTTGCTATCATAGAACTATAGTTGATAGACCTTTAAAATTTCGGAGTTTATTATCATGCAACTGCTACAGAGCATTGCTAAATAATCGCTATTCCACGGCTATTAACCAAAATAGGGAGCAAGTGGCAAAGCACTTGCTGCAAGCTGAACTATGTACACGGTCCACGCTCTGTCAATACTTGACGAAGCGCTTTCACATTCCTCTGATTCCATCGCTTTGAAAGTGCAGAAATATGTTAAAGATATGATGTCTGTTACTGATTAAAATTTGCTAAACTATGTTACATATTTAGATGTCGATTGAAGTCACTACTTTCAAGGTCTTTACTCGATCTAAGTTAACCATTAGGGTGTATCATCGAGCAAGTTATCATTTACTCCTGACCATTTTTGCACATGTTCCTCACCTCCATATGTGAACTTTGCTCTGATAGCACCGTGTATGTATTACGTACGTTAAGTTCCAGCAGAATTATAGATCCCAGCAGAATCCTCTCTTCAAGCTCGAGTAAAGCAATAACAACTTGCTGCGCGTCACAGGTGTTCGCTTCTCGAAATTTTAATGACACATCGACGGCGATTTGATGCTTTGGTCTTCATCTATTGAAAAATATCATATAGCTATTATTGTTTGAATATGGAGAATTCTTTATCGAGTTCAATAGAATCCTGCCAGCAGAATTTCTGATTGAGCTGCTCGGTAGGCATCTTGACACATATGAGGTAAAATGTTAATTTGTTTACAATACGAATCCTTAATTAAGCCAATCTTACATACTTCGGACTTGTTTAACTCCCCATGAAATAACGCGCACTTCGAAGTATTTCAATGGAAAATATTATTTGTTTGTTTTGTTTTCGTCCATATTAATGAAGGAATTATCAGTTTAATAACTACTCAGGATACGTTGAGTCAAGTTATACTTGTATTCATGAGCACCATTCGATTGAAGACTGCTCTGTCATATCACGTATCAGAAGAGCCCATGCATGGCTCACCTTCAGTTAAAATGCACTCATCTGACCTAGAGAGCTCCCGTCTCCCCGACTCGCACGTCTTCCAGCTCTTTTCATGTCTTAAAAATGCAACTTTGTTCTCTCAGGCAAAGCGTACACGTCTTTGCCGACTGAGTGGTCACAATTTCTTCAGAATTTGTCTTGCAATGCAAAATAACACGTTTTAAGCAGATTTAATAAAATTTCATGTGCGGTGTGTTCATCTAAGTAATGTCTTCCTGCGAAGGTACCCTTCACTTTTAGTACATGTTCTTGAAGACTCAAATTTACTGTTTTCCAGCGAAATGACGGAGTTTCGTGGGGAATTTTTGAGTGCTGGAACTGCATGAACGTGACCAGCGAGGCGTGCCAGGCTTGGTGTTTTGCTGCGTCGTGTGAACTGGAGCGACAATCGCAGACTCTTATGCATGTCGACACAATTTTGAGGTGCCTTCTTCATCGCTTACGGCACCGATCGTGACACATTTTTAACTAACTATTCTCTACCTTTATGTGTTCGTGTTAACTTTTTATCAAACCTATGCATTTTCAAAATCTTTACCATCATTGTCGTACACCTAGAAAAGTTCGGCAGTGCTCAATAATTGTAGCTGTAAGGTTTGCATGTCTTGCCGCTTCTTACCGAAGAAACTGTGAACAACATTAATGCAGAAACCCATTAAAAGTTAGCCAAACATGTTGCACGGCTTCTTGTCAATAACGTAAAATCAAACCACTTTTACATCTGTTGGCTCAAGAGTTTCAAGTTGGCCGTGACAGGTACGGGCCGCAAATTGCAGGGAGGATGGCGGCCGCGGCGTGTGCGCTACTTCCTCTCCTGCCGACCGCTGCGTCCTCAAGGCGAGGCCAGCCAAGGGTGCGGTAGGCAGAGTAGCACGGAGTGCGGCAGTCTTATAGAATTGAATCTTAAGGAATGGCTCGGAGATAGAAAAGGTATGGGTAAGTTTCAAGGTGAAGAAGAGGTCTTGTTACAGTGGAGGAAATAGACAGGCAATAAAACAGGAATAGTTAGTTGGAAGAGGAAAATAAGATAGGGGGATTGAAGAAGAGAAGGAGAACTAATGGAAGTTTCAAAGGTGTAAATAAAAACGTGATGAGAAGAGGACGATAATGAGAGGCACTGGGGAGAGGAGGGTACATGGAAAAACAGGAACGAAAATGAATTGTATGAGATTGCGTAGGAATATGGTAATAAAAAGATGATAGAAAGACATGTACCTCTGTAACGAAAATGACGTTCATGAATAACAGGACCATAACATGCAGCTCGTTATATTAATGCCGGATATGCAAGACCAAAATTATCTCAATTTCATCATCGTTAACGTGTGCGGTAATACATACTTAGTGAGTCCGGATTGTGTATGTTTACTTCGATGTAAGAATGTGTCAAAATAAAGTACGTTCACTATTGCGACAAAATGCACTACATCGTTTTCGAGCAGCTCTCACGCACCGACAATCTTTAAATGTGCGAGTCCACGTCTCATAACGATCGACGGAATGCGCGGAGTTGCATTGAAACGCACCTTAATTATTTTGTGAAGGTCAGGCGGCCTCTCGGCGCCGTTCTAAACTGTAGACTGGGCGTATTGCGCCGACCTGAGCAACTTCTGGTCACTTCAGCAGACACGAGGGTTGTACCACTAGCCACCAACATTTCCTCACTTATCATTAATAGCCAAGATTTCTGATGCTCATGTACTGAAATCATCCAAATTTGTGTCACAGAGGGATGCAACTGAAGGAAACGACGATCATCGGTCCGCGCAATTTGCTTCTGAAAACAAAACTGCGTAGTTGGAAGCGGCGTATTGCTCATCGAGCATTAAAGACTCGCTTTTTGAAATACTTGCATGGGAACAAATCCCATCAGCACGCGCTGAAGCGTATAAGTAGCGATGTTTACGAAGAAGACTCCACGCCGAAAGCTGTTGGGCTGAGAAGGCCCAAATTGAAAATCTGTTGAGCAGCTCCCACTTAGTTGAGTGTGCTTTCTGGTCACAATGAAGGCAGGAAGGTTAGTAGCGTTTCTTTTTCATTGAAGTGTTTTCCATTTTTAATGGCTTCAAATCGTTGAATTTATAAGGTTTAATTGAATGGAGTGAAGGAGAAATTGTATTTCAAGTGGAGCTCAACCAATCTGTGTGTCCAGGTAAAGTGTACGTTCCACTCGATTGAGCGTATTGCATCTGCGGCGTTAGCGTACGGAGCTCGTTCTCCTCATTGCACGTTAACATCATGGTAGCCTCAAATATTCAAGCATACAAGTGTTTATCACTATAAACAGTCACGTGAGGTCGCCAACGCGGCTCCAGCTTACACTTAATAGATTCTATCAAAACAAAACTGAAGTCACCGTAAATGACCCCAGCGTACAATATCGTCGAAACCAACTCTATCTTACACTAAGGTCATCGCAAAGAGCCCTAGCGTACACTGAGGCCACTGCAAACAGCCACATCATACACTGAGGTCACCACAAATAGCTCATCGCACTCTAAGGCCACCATAAACATCCCCTAGCGTACACTGAGGTCGCAAATCACCGCAAAGAAAGGTCATGACATGTTGCCACATAGAAACGTCCACTAAACACGGTATCGCGGTATCGTTCGACTAACTAAGGGTCACGTCCCGACCAGCTCAGTCACGAGGAAGGTCAGCGAACAACGATGACCTGTAATTTAAGGTAAGGTTTGCCGAAGCACAGACGGTTGTGCTGCGTTGATGATCCAGAACAGCATCCATGATGGCAGAAACAAGGCAGTTCGACCGGCATTCCTAACTACGAAAAATCAGTCTTTCTTTATTGGACGTTATGCACGGATGTGAATTCATAAGCTCTGGTAAAACTGAGGTATAAATAGTAAAGTAATCGGTCTCCTTTATTAATACTGTACCTCTTGTTCATTGTTGGTAGACTCCGAGCCATCATGGTGATTACTTATCTATCAAGTTGGTGCCCAGAATTACAATACGAGTTTTTCATTTAGCTATATGGATGTGTGCGGCGTTTCTGTTTTTTTTTCAGGAACATTTATTGCATTTAACTATGACTTCAGGTGCGTCAGTACCCGATATTCGTTTGTCTGTGGACTGCATGCTTGTTTATGCTTCGTAGAAGTCAATTGAAGGACTAATGAATTTTGTCTCTTGAATAATAAATGTTTTTTTTTCGTTGCATGATAATTTTAAAAGCAGAATTAAACAATGGCAATCAGAGGTGAGTATGCTATCTTAATCGACCACTTCGTGTCACTAGCTGGTAACTTGTTAATTCTTTCTAGGATAAATTCACCCAGTTTAAGGGTAATTAGTTGTACGCAAATATTTCCACGAATTTTTTTTTCTAAATTCTTTGCCATGCAGGGCATTTTTTAGCTCCTGAACAAAATGAAAAATTACCCGGCATGATAGGTTGCGTATGGTTAGTGAAAAAACAGACAATGTTTTGTGTCTGTTCTGGTATTTTTTTGCTGGAAGTGGCTTTGCGTTACCATGATGAAGTACGTTTTTCCTGATCAATTAAAGGCATTTTCTAAAGGACTTTTCTCGTAAGGGTTATAGATGTTGCATGTAATAAGACTGTGCTTAACTTCCATTGCGGTTCATTAACTCGAGATAGATACTCTGTGGTCTTACGATTTATGTAGATAAAATTGACATAGCATTAAAATTACACAGCATTAACTTTTAGTTTAACTTTTATAATACACATATATTTACTGTTGATGTGACAATGATTGGTGAACTCATTTCTGAAAAAATAACGTTTAGTCTACATAGGTTAAATCACAACAGGGTCGGAAGGCGTCGTCATGTTTTGCTTCCAATAATGGAATTTGCTCGCAGAACCTCGCCAGTAGCGCAACGCAGACATTTAGAGGGGAACGCCTGCGACAATGGGTGCTAAATTTGTGTAACCAAAATTTAGGTGGCTAGAACTATATTTCTTATGAAAATGATTTATAAGCTGGCATTCAGTTACGTTATACGTTTAATCATCTATAAAACCCCCCAATAGCTTAGCACCGTAGGTGGTGAATAAGATGATTAATTTATCTACACGATCTCTCAATTTTTCTGGAAGTAGAAGTTATAACAGATTTCAATCGTGAACATTTGTTATTTTTCCTCAGGTAATCTTTGCTACTCGCCCACAAAATTCAGCCTTGAATGTATCTGTCACATGTAGAGATAGAATTCAGGCTCTACAGAAATTGACCTAAAAATAGGGAACGCATTGTTTCAGTGATTAACGGACACTGGGGAACTGTCATGCACTCTCTCCCGCTCACTCTGCCTGAAACTGTCCACGGCGGTAACTTTTCCTCTCGTTTGATGTCAGTGAATTGTCAGAGAGGCGTAGCAAATTGGGCGTGCATCAAGCGTGAAAAATGACTGGGTAACATCATTTACAGTAAATTGATAAATACAAGTCCAGTACGTGATGAGAGCATTAATGTCGTATTACTGTCGGTAACGTGGGAATACGAGCGCTTACCTTTGAGTACCAGTATTTCAGTATTCTTATTACTTGGTTAGTTTGATGATTAGAGAGAGAGAGCAATGAGCGCAACCTGACGTCAGTTACGCAACGCATGTGTACGCACAACCAAGTTCCAAGGCTATACATTCACAAAATTTTGCTTCTCCTTTACTTTATTTGTGGAATTCTTTTACTTTGAGAGACTTTTCACTTTAAAATAGCCTTTAGAATCTGTCTCGTTGTTATACATTGAAAATAAAATTTCAACTCAGTAAATGATTCGTGCATTCAATCGACCACACAGTCCCTGTTATTTAGAAGTTAACTCAGTGGTAATGAGCAGAGTACAGGCATGCAGATGTGTGTGAAGCATCAGACATTAATGTTGGGCAAGGACTCATGGACAGGAGCAGCTGTCCGTCCATTTGAACGCAGCGCAACGACCAACCAATAAAATGATGAGCAGGTGTGGGCAGCGTACAGCTTGGTAAACGCAACGCAAAAACAGCGTATTCATGACTGGATAAATTTTTCAGTTAAATTCTCGTATATAAAAGTTAGTGGAAGTAAACTTGTTTTTAGTTTAGTTTGATGCAAGTCTACTTAAAAGGTAACTCTGTTTTGCATGAGATCCGTTTTGAAACAGCTGCAAATTTTCTGCACGCTGTACACAGATTACACCACAGCGCCCGATCCATAAGCTTAAGAGTCCGGCTGCACACACGTGAAAAAATTGTCATCCTTATTGGCCGTCTTTCAATGAGCTAGCTAACAATGTTACTTTTAAAGCCCCTCCGAGCTTGATGAGCGTACTGATACACTTCGTAAAATACTAACATCTCACAAAGATTTTTGCCTTTTGCCGAGACACTTGCATCTCGTAATGCAGGGGGGGCAGGAGAGATCTGCAACATCGCTGCTAATAGGGCTTGTTTCAAGCCCGCAGGCCGCTAGCCTGGATCTAGCTAACCTGTAATTTGCAAGAAAATTAGATTGAAAGGCGAGTAAAACTTCAAATGTTGAGCGTATCTTACATGCATGTAATAGTATTTCACGACTCTTGCTCATAACACGAGAACTAGTTTGCAGCATTTTATCTCTATTCTCTGGCAACATGCTGTAATTTTTCGCACACTCACAATGCAGTTGGTCATGCATAGCAGCCTCATGAAACGGTTAAGAAACGGCACGCATTGGGTCGACAGGTCATCGAATGTAGTACTCGTGCAGAAAATTGCTCGTTAATCCTTCAACCGCAACTGTCAACATTTCATAATGAGATGTGAGATGGACGTTAGTACTCAAATGTGTAGATTCAATAAGAGACTATGACAACTGATTCTGTAGAATGTATCTGACTGGAGAAGTGAGGGCAGAATTGTGTTGTGTCATCCGGAGGTGATGGCGCTGTGTTGACTGGTGGGAGTATTGAGTCTCGCCTCAACACATAAGCGAAGCCTGAAACCATAAGCGAAACCTGATCACCACAGAGCTACATTTACTCAATATCTAACATTTCAGGAATGCAGTCAAACATTAGCTACACGATACTCTTCCCACTCGAAATAACTCATCTGAGATGCTCTTGGCTTCATATACACGTTTAGTTTTCTCTTCATTTCACCCACGAGAAGTGCTTTGTCTTCCAAGTCCACGGAATTGAAGCGTAATTTCCGTTGCAAATTCTCTGTTTAGGCAGTTGACAACCTGGATTCTAATGAACTGAACTATGGTATCTGATTCAAAGAAATTGAAGAAAGTAATAGATGACTAAATGTCAGTTGATCACATTTGATCACATTTGGTGAACTCATTTCTGAACAAATAACGTTTAGTCTACATAGGTTAAATCACAACAAGGTCGGAAGGCGTCGTCATGTTCGTCTGTTAACAATTTCTATGATCACATTTGCTTGTGGTAACGTAATAAAATTAGGGCAGCGGAAGAATAAGAAAAATTTTTTATGATAGACTTAAGAAAATGAATTTTTGTAATTACTTCAAGCGTGTGAACTGCATGAAACAGCTTTATGAGGAAACAGTAATTCTGAACAGCATTGACCTCAACTGATTAGTAATATTTTTGTCAGACCATTTAAAATAATTGAATAAACGTTCGTGCACACAAAGTAACAGATTTTTAAAACTTGAACAGCTAAAATTTTAGTTAAAACATTTGCTTGCGATATATTTATATTCAAGGCAATATTTTTTATTAAGTAAATGTGTTGGTGAACGATGATTTTCTTTGTTTCAGCAGGGTTTTAGGCGTTAGCTTATCGTGTAAATCTTTCACTACAGGTGGGTTCGGCTGATAATTAGTGCATCATCATTTAATGAATTAACGTGCTAAAAAGTACATTATATCATTATTTAATATTAACCACACCTATATTTACACATTTTCTGGAAGATGAGGTCAAGGTGGCCCCAGTGACTGCTCAACGGCCGGCGGTCCAGCGATCGCGGCTCAGCCTTGACCGCAATCAGCGGCCCCTAAAGGTCAAATTCGATTTGTTCAATTTTTTACTGGACAGAGCAACCGGTTGCGTTAGTGGTTGGGTGAAGGTATTTGAACCTTACGTCAGGAATGATATCGAGTAGTATGCAGATCGTAAGTGCTCACCAGAGGCCGTATTAAGCGCTGAGATTAAGTTTGGGTCTCAGCTGATACGATGAGGTCCACCCATTCTACCTCACGTCTTGAGAGCGGAAGTGAACGAAATAAATCATTGTAAGAGTTGGCCAGTGAATGTTTATTCGCACCAGAGGTGAAATTATATTTTGATCATTATTTTAATTTGATACAACCGAATGTTAATCAACTGATTGTTTCTCGTACTTAGTAAGAAAAGAAATCATACTCTTGATAAGTTATGACTAGTTATTTTTCATTCAGAAGCCACTTAGTCCTCATAATTAAATTTTAACATGAGCCCAATGAGTAATCGGAAAGTGTGCCTTTAACGTGAGCTTCACATATGTCATAGATGTGAACTTGGCTTCCATTATATGAACTTGTGGTCAGTTCTGCGTATCATTGATACAAACATCCAACTATTTCAACGGAAGTTTACAAAGATAAGAACTTCAATATGTTAGAGCCAACGATTGTAATAAAAATTGAAGGCTTGGTATATTGTGACATTTGGTTAAAAGTTTATGTTGGCCGACAATTTGAAAACTACAACGGAAAAATCCTGTGAGGGTGATGGATGGTGTGTTTCGGTTTGGCAGGACAGAATGAGTGCGACAACAGCTCTCGGCCACGCATGAAAAACCGGCCAGCAGTGTTTGGCGAAGTTGTGCGAGTTCACTGAGGTTTTGCTTAATCGAGAAAAAAGTTGTCACTAAATAGCGATTTTCTAACTTGTTAATTCAAATGATGCTATTTAGTGCAATGTAAAGCAAAGCAATAAATACCTTTAAGGGCTAAATTTCATAATAAAGAGCGGAGTATCGGACACTTGTATGTCGAATACGGATAGATATAAGGATTGAGGATACACGCAACTTGTTGTAAGGATAAAACGAAAAGTTGCATGTATCCTCAATCCCCTTTCATTCTCTAATCCAATGGTACTCTCATTTTATTTCTGGCTATCTCATTTCCAGGGTCTGATAAATTTGATCACTTCTATACAACGAAATTCACCTTGATAATTCCAAGGTAGGATCGGTATCACATTTGCGTTGATGTCAGTAAAGAATTTCCTTCTTACAAATTACAGCTTAGCCGAGAACGAGAGAAAGCGAGACTTTATTCCGTTGATTTTTGTTGCCTTCCTTTGCTTAGTATTCAGTGGTTTACAGCTGACTGTGGAAACAGTTAATTTATAAAATGTACATTTTTCCCCTGCTGCCCTTCACTGAACTAGTGTAGCCACTTGAAGCTCCCACTTCAATTTTGCTTATTTGAAAGTTTATCAATGAATCGTTATTCTTCTGTTATTGTTAGAAGTAATCAAGTTCTTGAAGATTCGTAAATCTGCAGAATATGTCTCTTTGCTCAAAGTGTTCGCTGTATTCCTCTTGAGGCACATTCTCTTACGTGTCTCATATGGTAGCGAAGTTTACCGCAGAATTTGTGTAAGCCTCCCAGCACACGATGTTTTTATTGCTCTTTAGATGACCACTGGCGCCTGCTGGAGCTTTTCTTCCATGTGCTTGAGAAGCCTTATCTTTGTGACTCAAATGTATACAGCAATTGAGCGAAGAATTTTTCAGGGCTAGACATTATTATGCTCGTCGACGAAGGGTTTAATCATTATTATTTAATTTATTTAAATAATTTATGCTGTTTTTCGTGTGTTTCTTTTCACTTAACCAATGTGTCTCTTCTTTCTCTGCCTCTCAGGGTTTTCAAGGCCTTTTTACCATTAAAGGTAGGCTTGCTAGAATGATTAACGACCCGTATTCATCAACATCGTGAAAACCAACGAAGTCAAGGACAGGTTTTGAGGTTAGGGTCAACTGGCATAAAAAAATAGCTATGATCCAAATTCGATGATTTATTTTGAATTCTTCACATCGAGCAGAAAGTGACTTGACTGAAGCAGAGTGTGAAAAAAATACAGCACATGACAATTGCGGTTACAGCTTCAAACCATTTTACGAGCATTTAAATTAAGCGAAAAGAAGCCACTAGAGAAAATGATGGTAAAGTTAAGATCTTTATTGCTGAACGGAAAAAAAGACAAAAAGGGACCGTGAAATATACAAGTTAGAAAGCTGCTGAGAGATCATTAGATCAGACGATATTTTGAACAAAAGCAGTGGACAATAGGTTCTATTAAATGTAAACTAGGCGAAACGTTAGTAAATCTACATTTTTAATATCATTTCAATACAGTTTTAACTACTTGTAGCAGAAAGGTAACTAACATATTATTTTTATTCACATATGAAAGGCAATCGCATTTCTTATTTGAGGTTTATTTTTATTTCTTGTTCGTTAACAATATTTTGTTAGAGGTCTGTTAACCTTTTCAAAACGACATTTGGGTTCGTCAGTCTCTACATGTGGACAGTAGGATTCCCTTTTCGTAAACCATTTTATTTCACTAATTTCAACATGATTAGAATTTTTTTCGGAACCATAAAAAAAGGTGGGATGAAGTGTGTGAAGCACTACGTGAAGCTTGATTCTTTAACAAAATTATGTTTTATTTTGATATGTGAAATACTAAGTCGTATCTTTATCGGAGCTAGCCCTGCATTTTCGTTAGTCTCGGGGGAATTCATATCAGTTTGAGAAAGACATTAGTTAACTATAGTCATTAGTCATTAGTCAAGATATTATCAAGTATAAATATGTTTGATAATAAATCTGTTCTTCGAACAGATTTTCATACAATGACTGACATTTCTCCAATAATTTCTCTAAGTATCGCACACATTTGCGTTCATGTGATCAATAAACCCTGGTTGTAGCATGACATAGCACATCCATACTTTCTCTTTCTCGTTGTAGTGACCATAACGCTTCTTACGATACAGCGGACCTGGAGGCGCGCTGGCCGCTGTTTTTGTGCGTTGAGTAAGAGCTACCACCCCTCACAAGGGTGTGATGTAACAGCTAAGACGCCGGCGACCTTGCCAGGCGTTGGCTGCTGCTCCAGACCCTGACCTCTCATTGGCTCCTGATAATTCGTCTGTTGCTGCAGTAATTAGCAGCCTGGAATGCATATCTTGATGCTTGCTTTGTTTTAAATAGCAGACTAATTGAGATGATACGGCAATTAAGTTATGAAATGTTGATGTTAGTAAGTAGTGGCATGACTGAACTAAATACTGATTGTGTCTACTGCTTGACTTGACATGTGTTGGAATTAAGGGTTTATCGTTGCTGCTATAAATGTCATTCATTTTTGGAGCGTTGATAATTGAATCCACTGATTCTAACATTGTGATTTTGCTTTTGAATTTCTCTGAAAATTCAACGTTAATGTCTTAAAATATGATAAAATTCAAACCGTGATAAGGGTTTGAAATTTGAATCTTGACAGTGACTTGAAGTTTGGACGATCAATTCAAGTGTCATTACATTTTACATGAACTTTGGAGGTCGATGTCCCACTACTGCCATGTAGTACAAACAAAATAGCGTTGAAATGAGCAGTGCATTCTAGTAAACGTTTGTAGACAACAAATTGAGTTTCAAAGTAATTGAAAATCTACTGGCTGGAAGTTTGCTTGCATTTGTTGAGTAAAATTTTAGAATAATTTTGCCGTGGCACGTTGTGATCTGCATTTGTGAGCCCAGCTGTGCCCACACCTTGAAAGCTACCTCATCAAACCGACCAACGCAAGGAAGTTTGTTCAACGAAGAGAGGGCTGTGTTGACAGAGCACGGTGCGACTGCATTGCGAGCCATGCATGTTTGAGTTTACCATGAATGGATATTTTAAAATCGCGCAACGTCACAAATTTAGGAAGGTCGGTCGACAGACAACCCAGGGAAGAAAGAGCGTTGAGATGGCCATTCAATTCAAATTTAAACAATGAAGTTTTATTTACAAACGGGAATCTTCGGGATGAACTGCGTAGAATGCACCTAATCCCACCTACATAAATGTTAAGATGTAGGGAGGAAAGATATCTCATCCAAAGCAGTTTCAGAGAGGTTACAGATGAAACAAAATCGGCATTTTATTGAATACTAAAGGTTTAACTAATTTACTTGAACTCAATATGTATTTTTCCTTCATCTTCGAGTAGAAAACCTCTTTTTTTATTCAAAATAGAGAAGGCGCCTACCGTCGAATAATGATGGTACAGAATGTTCTGCGACTGTGCCATGAGGATACTAAACTCTCTAAACTTGTGTATGTCATGACACTTGACAGTGCTAGTCACACATTTTTTAACTGGTCATATTATACCCCTTCTCTTCCGAAATGGATGTTGGTTTTGATTCAGTTGAGCTTGATCAATTTTTCATGAGTTCCTTTATTTTGCTCGAGTAGTTCTCAAATTTCTGACCAAAAGCGGGCAATCTTCCAAAGGTAAACAGCTGCTTCAGAGCTCTGGGGATAGCCTCGTTTCAGACTCAAGTGTTGCAGTAGTTAAAGAAAGTCCTAACACCAACAACAAAATTACACTCGGCACACAAATGCGAGATTCTTCTCAATGAGCCAGCTTGAATGAAACCCTCACGCCTGAAAAACATAATTCCGAAATCTTGACAAAGTTGTAAAGTTCATTAATGAAGATGAACGGAATTTTATCACAGATATCAGAGCTGAAAAGTTTTTTTCATGAAAAAATACTCTATGTACTGGTTGACATAACGTGGAACACTATACACGACTTTCCTAAGCTGTTTCAGTATCAAACCTCAAACCGCTACACTTACTGAGTGTAGACGGTGCAGCAAGGGCGGTACAGAGAGACAACTGCTGCACTTACTGTGTGTAGACGGTGCAGCAAGGGCGGTACAGAGGGACAACTGCTGCACTTACTGTGTGTAGACGGTGCAGCAAGGGCGGTACAGAGGGACAACTGCTGCACTTACTGTGTGTAGACGGTGCAGCAAGGGCGGTACAGAGGGACAATTGCTGCACGACAAGCACGGCTAACATGAGACGCAGCGTCATGTGCAGATGCCGAGCCGTGCCCCAGCAATCGTCCGTCGCCCCTCTTTCTTCGGATTGTTCTATGGCGCATTGCAGTCTTCTTTCTGCTTCAAATTTGTCGAGTAACCGTCCAGCGTCCTGCCCGGCGTTGACTTTGCATCTCTTTTCCATAATATTCAAATAACGTGTGTGAATACGTAGTAAATATTACTACGCAGGGACCTTTAATTTGCGACGGTGGTGAATCACTCTTGAAATGTTTCTCGCAATCCCAAATTTATATGAGAATTTGTTTGGGGTTTTATAAATCATTCACACATAATTGAGTAATAAATTTAAATTCGACTTATGCTAATGATTGAATGTTCGTTCAAATGTGTCATTTCAATGAAGATTAACTTGAAGAAACTGCCATATTTTATTCTAAGTCATAAGAAAATTTTCGTTGACGATCGTACTGGAAGACTTGAAAGTACCATCTTCGCTCCTTCGTCTGCCTGCTTCACAAATGGAGTGACCGAATGTAATTCTTTGGGTGAAATGCCATAAAAAACTCAAAGAAGGCTCACCGGAGCGCAATCTCACTTTCAAATTTTGCGCACAATGAAAAATTTCAATAGACGCCGTTCGCTCGGCGCGTTGTTTTCTATTCAATTTAAGCTTGACTTCTGCGCTGGCATAGCTCTTCCACTTGCCTCGGTGACTGGAAGATGATTTTTCAGCGTTCTTATAATGATCGCACAATGATGGTCAAAATTGAACGAAGCACATTATCACCTTAAGCCTCAGAACCATAAAAGGTAAACCAGAGAGTAGATTTGTCGTTATGAAATTTAATCTCTAATGAAGTGATCGCTTCAATGCGTGCTGTGTGACTCCTGTGGTCACGAAGTCAACTCACTGCACATTATTTCACTCAGAGCAATGAGATACGTACTCGCCTCACCGACAGCAAGAGAGTGAGAGCAAACAGCGTGCACCTTCTCCTCCTCACACGAGCGTGCACAGAGACACACTGAGGGTCGCCAGCTCCCTCACTAGCTCCTCCCTCACCGCGGTCACTCAGGAGACGGAGAGCGTGTCCTACTTCTGTGATATCTGAACTTGACCTCTGCATTAAAAACACCAAGCACCCTCTCCAGAGCGAAATAAGAGCATGCAAATAATGTGTGTTCTCAACCATGTTACATCATTGTTCTACACTTGCCTAATTTTCCACTTTTCAACTGGCTGGCAAATCAGTTTAAGGTCCTGCAAAGTTTACCTCCAGTAAGTCGAAAAACTGTATGCTTGAACAAGCAGCTGGGCAAGAGTTCAACAGATCGACAGCACGCTCCACGAAGCCGTGTCTGGTCTGTGTGATCAGATGCTACCAGCCTAGGATGGCCTTGACACATAAATGCACTAAGGACTAGCAGGTCACACGGAGACCATAAGACGCAAGTTTACAACCTGCCCTTAGTGAAATGGCTCAGTTTTTCTAAGACTTGAATTTGCTCATGGAATTTTACCACATTCGACGTGCTATTTCCTGCTCGTTTCCTTGTACCTCATAGTGTTGCTCGGGAGATTGCTTTGGTTACTACTAATGTTGGATTTCGTGTTTCCAAAACTAGAAGACAGTTAATGGGCAAAATATGACCTCAGTCAAATATGCCAAATTTACTCATAGAGACACTACTATAGGGCATCGAAAAATTTACGTTATAGAACCGGATGCAGATTTTATAGTAAATGTGACTTTATATTTCTAGCATTTAAAAGTGAATGAAATTTCGAAACTCTGAGCGATGATAGCTTGAAGTTCGTCATCGTCCAGCAATAAATTTGAGACACCTCCCCAAAACGAAGAAGTAATTTCATGCAATGTTGAACTTCGTTTCAGCGCAATACTGCCTTGGTTGGCCATCACGAACTCAGAATAAAATTCTTTGCGTTGGCAGTTCGCTGAAAATATTAAACTATTTAAGGTGAGGAGAGCTATCTAATATCTTCTCATGTCTAACTATCTAGGCAAGGCCAAATGTTTGCATGCTTAAAATCAATTCTTTCAATATTTCCACGAGTAATGTCCTACCTAGACAACCTACATTAGAGAGAGTGATAACAAATCAACTGTCATCTCACTTGGACGAATCAAATTTACACAATCAAAATCCATTTGCCTACTGGAGGAGCACTAGCATTCAATATGCTCTGTTTAATGTCACGGAAAAAAATATACGGTGATTTCGATCAAAAGAATGTAACACTCTTGCTGTTACTCGATTTCTCCAAAGCGTTCGATAGCGCCGAACGTGAGCGACTTTCACGAAAAATATAAAATTTAGGAGTAGACACCCAATGGTTTGAAAGCTACTTTTCAAATCGATCTCATACAGTCCTTTTAGATAACAAATTGTTCATCCTTCCATGCTCCGCTATTGTTTTCTATTTCCATTAACGATTTCCCTTTAATGCCTTCTAACACACGAATATTTACGTATGCAGATGATGCGTAAATTACAATGATAAGCTCTGTGGCGAAATTATTGTAAACACAAAAAAGCTGAAAACCTGTTGAGTAACCTGAGATCATGGTATGACCAAAATGGTCTTAAACTAAATGTGGAAAAAATTCAATGCATTATTTTTGGATCCGATGATGCAATTGAAAAATTTCAAATCTGACTCATACAGTAGGGAATGATAAAATTAAGATTTCAGCAAAGTTAAAATATAGTCATTTGGTTCGATCAAAACAGGTTCTTCAAATGTCACGTTGGGAAAACGTACATCAAAATTTTCGAAATTTTAATGTTTTTTCATCGTATGAAAAGTAGGCTCGACGAAAAATCTAATTATTAGCTATTCAATCTTTAGTGTTATCACGTATTGATTATTGCAGCCTAGTATGGGGAGAAATACCTCAATATCTTCAAAGAGACTTACAAAAATGTATAAATTGCGTGACTAAGATTGGATGGAACGGTAAATTCAAGAAGAGTAATCACGTAACCCTTCTCCTATGGAAATTCGGCCGGACTCTTATTCAAAAAATTTTCTCAATAATAAAGCCCAATACGTATTTTCCTCTTTATATCTCCTTGAGAGCAATGCTGATATTGTGCAATTTTCCATCCCCCCACTGTAGCAAACCAAAAGCCAAATATGAGAAATGACGTTTTAGTCAACTACCGTTCATTTGACATTTGGCAAAAAGCTCTGTCAGTGTCAGGCGCCTTACTGAGAAACCAACTTCCGCAGATTATCAAAATCCCCCAAACATTGAGAGAATTCATGACCAAAATCGCTCGTTATTTTGCGTCCCAACAATAATTGTATGCTGTAGTCTATTCTGGAAAAGTAGTAACGAATTTCTTTCGTTCCTTACCCTGCATTTAAGTTCATCAACTAAGGACCTTTATGTTAAGACATTTTAAGAAGCGATTTAATTCATGTTATGAATTAACCTTATAGGACATCAGTATTTTCTTTTCTTATTCATGTCCTAAAATGTTGTTAGCCTTGCGTGGCAATTTATCGTTTCTTACTCGAGTTAATATATTATGACAGAATTATTTAGGTAGTTAATTTCACGTTTTGCTCGAATAATGTTGCTAAGGTTTTGGTTAGCATTGTACAACAATCCTTTTCCTGTAAATGACTCCGGTGAACTTTTTCATGTCAGTACAATTAGCGTAGGAAATATCATAAATTTGTGTTGTGGTAAAATATTTGATTTTCTCCGAGCTCGCTAATTGGCATACTAGTCGTTACTTACGAGGGAAAAGATGTTTCCAAATATCGACCTCATAGTCTTAGACGTATAATTATTTAAATCCAAACATTCAATTCTCAACAGTAACTCTTGATGTCACATATTCCATAAGCTCGTATTTCAATGTAAGTGCGCACTAATTAGAGTATTTAAACAATGCATCGTCACTGGTATTATGTTTATTTCAACTTGTATTTACATCTTTTTTAAAACTAGATTACGCAAGAATGGAAATGCCCTTTTCCATGCTTTTCTCACAATCATTTGTTACGACTATTGACATGGATATGACGATACCCATGTGTGTATCTCAACTAAGGATCTTTACGTTAAGACATTTTAAAAATCAGTGTTAGTTTTTGTATCATCTATATCGGAAATAAACTATTTTTTCTTTTGTTTCTACTATCTTCTAACAACAGCACTGAACTTACATTTAAAAAATTTGATTTGGACTTGAACATTAGGTAAAACTTTTGCCGTGAGTAGGTTTGCATTTTTAGCGTTTATAATTAAGCGTAAAAGACAACGGTATCTAAGAGAGCAAACTAGTGAGCTGTAAAGGCATGTGGGAGAAGTGCTCTCTAACGGAGATACACTTGAACGACTGGAAGCTGGAGAACAACAGTAGAGACATGAGAAAGGGGGAGTGCTGGATGGAGTGGGGGCGGGTCGCAGGAGTGAAAGTACAGAAATGTAACACACGTTCACACATATAACAGTTTACGTTATGTGTGCACGTCGAAGAACGCACAGTGTGAGCGGGAGCGTACATTGCATCTCAGTCCCTTACTTCCTATGGCAGCACCTGAGATGTGAAGTGAGTCACGTTACTCCCAGTTTGCTGGAATTGTTCTGACTGCAAAATTTCAGGAAGGAAGCTATAAGTGAGTGAAAATGGTGAATTCTTGAGCATTAGTAATATTCTGTTCGCCCAGTTAAACGAATTTATCTCGTTTGACCTGATTTTTTTTGGGGCAGCATTTTTTCAGGGTAGTTAAACGAACTCAGATAGTTTGAGTACACAACTTTAATCTGAGACAATAAACAGCCAAAGCAGACGACGTTTGGGAGCAAAATATTTTTTATCCTAGCAGAAGCACACTATGAGAGTTTCAGGTTATTCTCGGAGCTGAAAGAATTTCCGAGCAGTACACTTCTCGTTGGACCATTGCCTGATTCGTTCACCGTCTGCAACTCATATAATGTACAACAGGGTGGTCTAACTTCGACATCTGGGGTCACTTGAGCGCTGAATGGTCGCATAAAGGGCTCCTTCTTGAGACAAGCTATTGAAAGGTGGGAAACTACTCGTGTTGAGGATTTCAATTCTGTGCGTAATCATGGCCACGGCTTCTCTTGAATATTCCCTGAATTCAAATATTGCTATTATGTTCCAATCTGCTTTGTTGCTACTTCAAATACAGATACAGGAATTCCACGCGTGTTTTTTGAGTAAAACGTAAATTCGCCATGCAGTTGGTCGTAAAGTTCTATTGGACCACGGGCAATTAGTTGAGCAACCCATTTGTAGTGCTTTACCTTTTACGAAATATTGTAATTTTTGCACCAGCTAAGAATGCGAGTAGACTTTCCTTGCGGAGTTTCTGTGACCAAGTTGTGTAGGCGACTCGTACCAGAAAGATACACTGAGGAGGCTCGTACATCCGAAATGATGGCAGCATAACTTAGCAAGTACTATTCAAAATATACTGTCAAGTCTGTCAAGGGCGTTTTTATCTGACAAGTTAATGTAACCTTCATTTCAATATTGTAAGCAAAATGACAGAGAGACAGTTCCTGTTACGATCAGCTGATGTATTTTCACTACAACTTTGCCGATACAAGGGAAGAACGCCAAAGCTTATTCAGTGGGAAACTGAGATTCAGAAATGACCAAAAATTTGAGAGGAATAGAAGATGGTCTACTATATTCAAGTTGACATATGTCATATCTAACATTTGTCTCTTCAAATGCCTTACATCAGGGCACAGTGACCAAACGATTATAATTCAAACTATGGTTGGCCAAACGCATACCTAACGAAGGTTAGAACTGTAAGGCACTGAAGAGTCTGATACAACACTCTGAGCTCCACTAGGGAACCTAAGTCAGGGAAAGTCTGGTCGAATAGCCGAGAATTCACGGCCTTGCAAGGTCGTCCCTGGCCGGCCACCGCTCTAGGGTGCAGGTTGTGTGAAACATTAAGCAGCTGTTGCAAGTTTTCTTTCCACTTGCTATCCGGCCGGCAACTGGCGCTGATGCAGGTGCAGGTTCATGTAGAGCACAGGGCTTAAATCAGGAGGTCACTGCAGATGTACGCGGTGTGTCGGTAAACCTACTCTACTGTAGAAGATACATTTCCTCGACCATGACCTACTCACTCACGGTTCCAAAGAAACTGTTGAATTGATTTGCTTCGTATCATTTAGAGTCAAAGCCTCTTAATACATTTATCAGGCGGAAATAATTGCCTTAAAGTAGTTGAATTAGATATTTTCATTGATGAAAAAACACTTTTTTGGCAATTCATTGGGGAGCTTCAAAGCGAGACAGCATAAAATAAGTTAAGTGGTCTTGCAAGATCTTACAATGCCTAGTTGGAGCTGTGTCAAATCACGAAAAATTTAAATCAATGATGAATGCTAGGTAGATGTTCAATTTTTGAGAAACTTCTGCAATAATTTCGCAGTTATTTAAAACCCGCATAGTCTCTCCTGAAAAATATTTAAAGAAAACGAAATCTAATTGATAGACTCTTAAAATCCAATACCTGAGTTGATTCCAGATTTTAAGGTGTTCCTGTCATTTGAGTAATTCACAGTAATATGAATGCTTCAATAATATGAAGGGAAATTGGAGTGAATTTATTACTTCATGGAATGAGCCACTCACTTTTTTTTCATGATAATTTCTAAGACTGGAAAGAAAGAGGCTTCAGAAAGTAAGTCAATACTGTTTAACTGTCTAGAATTAATAAAATTTCCAGTGCAGATTATTTCTTCAGAAGAAAGATTGCTGGAATGCTGCCAAATACTTGAATGCAGAAAAAAAAGTAAAGCATATAATCTTTGTTTATTAAAGTACATGTTTACATTTAACATTCCATTTTGTAGTAGATATTAGGAATGGTTCTAACTCTTGCTTTAAAGCTTATAAATATTACTGTGAACCATTTGAAAATAATTTAAAATATTTATGTACCACAAGCGATACATTAGTAGACTGTTTCTTAAGGGTATTACGATAAACACATTTGAGTATAGCTTCTTGTGGGCCCATTCATCAACTTCTAAGGCATCCTTCATCAACTGTATTAGAAGGTGTACAATTATCTTTAATCTAATTTACTTAACCTAGTCGCACACTAAATTGATCAATGAATGGGTAAGTTCAAGATTCGATGCTTAATATCACAACAATAGTTTTATGGGCTGGATGAGAACAGTATATGCTACAAAAGACTTCAGATCTATTTCATTAAAGATGGTAAATTACCCTATCAAGATGAATCAAATAGCAGCAAAGATTTGCCTTCATTACCTTGTATGATTAATATTCCGATTAAAATATGGATTCAAGACTTCTTTTGAAATCTTTGTGAGAACTTTTTTCGCGGATCTCAACAGTGATCGAAATCCAAGTCTTGGTTCCATAAACCAGGACACTGAGTTGTCACCGAGCGTTTGAATAATAAGGAAGTATGACGGTACTTCTATTTCGGGTTTTACGATCATGATGGCGAGCTTATGCAGTTAATAATTGTCTAAGGTCTTTGTCGCTCATTTTAGTC